>CAWUFW010012199.1:387500-557821 GCA_963921515.1 Calotriton arnoldi
TCTGTCGCCCTCTGTCTCCCTCTCTGTCTCCCTCTGTCTCCGTCCCTCTGTCTCCCTCCCTCTCTCTCTCCCTCTGTCTCCCTCTGTCTGTCTCCCTCTGTCTCCCTCTCTGTCTCCCTCTCTCTCGGTCTCCCTCTGTCTGTTTTGTCTCCCTCCCTCTGTCTCCCTCCCTCTGTCTCTCTCCCTCTTTCTGTCACCCTCTGTCACCTCACCCCGCCTGTGTGGTAGCCTGGGCTGAGACAGCTTCCTGGGCACACACACACCTGCACCCCAGTACTTCACAGGTCTTTAAAAGACCATTTACTTGTTAATGAGGCTTTGTTGTATTTCACCCCTTCTTAGCGCCCCTGCATCTCCACTGTGACTATCGCTAGAATCGCCCGACCCCCATAGAGCAGAGTCTCTCGGAGTCCGCGCTGCTGCGGCGGTGTTTGCTGACACTCTTAAAAAAAAACACACAAAAAAAACACAGGTACAATGTCTGCAAGGTCCGCGGGCCGCCAAGGAAGGCTTGCCGGGCCGCTGGCGGCCCGCGGGCCATACTATGAGTACCCGTGCCCTATAGGCTTGACATAGGACTGAGGTCGGTATGTCCCTATCGAGTATATTAAACTTAATTACTTGTGCCAGCTAGCTCAGAGGCCACTAGAAACTCCTTGATAAACAAGAAGGGAGTAGTTTCTGGCAGCCGCAAATCATGACAACTTTGTTTCCCTTTAGAATCAGAACGTGTCCCAGAGTCGTGGAAACAATAGATAACTATTTCACTCAGCTCAATCGCGCATACTTAGTTTTCCTCAAAGTTACACAGAAAGAATAGACGGGCGTTTCAATAAAAGATTTATTGAACAGTCTTGTTTCTCGGGTAAGTAAAATGTGCTGTTATGATCACAAGACAGTATGCAAGGTAAATAATGTACAGCGTAAGCAGTAGAAATAAATAATACTGCGCTAGCATGATCTTTAGTAGATATTCATTTACATAAATAACATAGACTAAAATGCGAGTACTCATACGATGCGTATCTTAGCTAGTTCTACCCCAATGTACCTAACCTAACCTAGGTGTAGGGAGAGGTATGAAGTAGGTGAAGTATTCCTTACTATGGTATACTAAGAGTATGTTGAGTCTAGTATGCCTAGTATGCCAAGAGTCCCTCTAGGTTTCTAGTCAAGCTCCATACCTTAAGAATGAGAGAGGTGGGAATCTCTTGCCAAATTCGAACTCCAACACCCCGCAAGGGAAGTCAGATCACTGGAAGCTGGACTCTCTGCGTGCAGGGATGACAGCGTCTTCTCAGTGCGTCGGGCCGGGAAACGGGCTCCTCTGAAGTCGAGGTCTCCTCTGATTTACAGGGGCTAGGGAAGGTATATTTATACCTGAGAGGTACCTCAGAATGTTAGCATTGACGTGGATCGGACAGCGGAAGACGTCATGAATGAACCCCTAAGGTATAACGGTTCATGCATAATAGATGAGTCCTTGAAGAAATCAATAGTCCTGTGCTAGGGAAACTCCCGAAGCCTAAGGGTCTGTTCTTCAAGAACTCGTTGTGACGTTAGGGTGGACGGATGTCGGAGACCATGCCTGTATTTGGAGTGCACGGTTTAATGCCTAAATAAGGACTGGGATTTTATGCCTATATAAGGGCAGGGCGAATTGTGCCTATATAAGGACATGATACAGGAAAACCCAAGTACGGACACCCTAAGAGGAATACAACACCCACTCCACTTTCGTGTGTACAATAATACTAAAATGCTAAACATTTAAAATGCTAAACATTAAATGGAGTACCGCATATTTAAAATATTTCTAAAAAGCAGTAAAAAACATATTAAAATTCAAAAGGTACTGTACATATTAAGCATTGCTTTTCTCAATTCAGGCATATAGTTAGAATAAAAAATGCAACTTGAATGAAATAAGCAGTAATATTTACATGTGACAAAAAAAATGATCGATAAGTTGTTCAAAAATCAAAGTCATTTCATGTCATGGAAATTAATGAACTGTTTAGACAAATAAGATGACTAAATGTCTGTGGAAGTACCGCGAAGTCTGTACTATTAGGCTAGTTCTACTTCAAGCAAATTGATGTGCCATTTAGTTCGAAAAAAAAAAAAACGGAAAAAGTTCAATTTGGGAAGAGTTCCAAGTTTTGAGATATGAAGGCCAAATTTTACTGCGTCTCTGGTACACTGTTGGTGGAATCATATTCAGTGTACGGGTCTGGTGTAAACATGAGATCATCTATTTCAGTAGACAAAATATCGTCCACTGAAGTTGGTGTCAGTTGGAACACCTCGTGTAGTAGATTAATTGCACAGAGATGTGAAGCATTGCTCTCAGCATAGGATGCCGCAGCAATGTTCGCGTCCGTTGTTACCTGTGTGCCCGTAGATCCATCTCGTACCTCAGCAGCAGCCAGAAGTGACTGTGAGATCTCAATGAATGTCGTCATCAGTATTGGTAGCCTCTGGGGACAACACAGAGCATGGGCCGTTATCGGGTCCAGCAGAGTATCAATATCCGTTGGCGTTGCTGATGGAAATGTCAGACAGGTGTCTAACACGCACTCCTCACCGCATAGCAGGCATCGTAGATCAGGTAAGATGCAATCTTGCCAGATTGGTCTGAATGACAGGAACCACGTGGTATTCAGGTCCCGTAAACGAGTCATGCCCAAAAGCTGTACTATTTGCTCACAGCACTTTCGTTCAAGGAGAGCTTTCTCCATTTCGCTCGGAGTGATGTCTGCGAATAGGCTGGCCATAGCGTAATAGCAGGAAGAGAAATAGAATTCCGGCAACAAGTGCGAAAAGTAATGGTATGCCACCAAACACCGAATGTGCAAAGTTCGGGATGATTCCGAGTATTGCCTGGAAAGGTGCTAACAGACCGGAACAGATGCTCTTAAATACATGTACAATTCCGCTTGTATCTGACATGTTAAAGATACGTCCTATCATTTCCACGAAATGTATAGGGCAGTTTGTACGTATTAAAGTCTGTATCTCAGCCGAAGTCCTTGCTACTTGTAGATCATAGGTTTCTTTGGCCGAGGTCAAAGGCACTGTTTGCTGTAAAAGCATGGCTTTCATTCTGCTTAAAGTATCAAATCTTATAAAAGCGACGTTCAGCGAAGGCCACAAAGGCGACTCCCTGACTGTGTCTATTGGGGCAAACAATACTTGCATACAGCAAGTGACCCTGGAGTTGACCGTTACTAGATATGGGATGCCTGGCAACATGCCACAGCAACTCTGATCATTCAACATGAGGTAACTCCCATTAGAAAGTTGTCCAAACGTTGGATTAATCACAGCAGCTGGTGTACACTGCTGATGGCAAGACAAATTTGCCACAGAACCATTGCAAGCCCCGTGTAAAGAAATGTCCTGACATATAAGTGAACCGCTCAGTGCACTTTTACAGTGTGTACCGCTCAAAAACACTTCACGATCCCCACTCCAACATCTATATGTATACGGTAAATTCCAAGATGTCTTAATGTATTCCTTACCCAACCTTTCATATTTGCCTGCTTGCATCTGTTTGAGGCAATACTGAAACTGAAAAGTAGTCACAGGTAGTGTGATTTTGCCATGAATGAGCCATTCTGTAGCTGGTTTTTCTGCCACTGTGAATGGTAACTTTTCCAGTTTTTCAATGCTCAGCACTGTATACTGTGCTCCTCTTTGTGCCAGTTCGATCTGTTTATCAGTTAGATTGTATTCTGCAAACAGAGCTGACGTGTTGATAAAACACCAAGGCACATAGCCCGCACGCAAAGATTGCAGCGTCCAGCTTAATAACACAATAGAACGTAATTGTGATTGGCCTTGCTGTAACATCACCAAATCTTGTTCTAGAATGTCGATAGCAGAGGATACAATGTTGTCCAATGAATATATTCTGGAGGACAAAGTTGTTAACCCATTGTCGACCACAGCGAGTGTTTTCTCTAAATTAATACGATCAAGTTCACGTATTCGTTCTGCGGCCTCCATCTGTGACACTTTCCATGCTTCATTGTAAGCAGCATAGATGCCGGCATATATGAAACGTTTTTGACGCGGTTTTCTTGGTGCAAGCAAGAATTCCCTAAGGTCTGCGTCTTCTTTAAGTAAGGATAACTGTTGTTTCACATCCTGTAGTGTAGATTTCTGGAGCCAATCGAGGCATAATTTTCCTACACTGTATGTTGTTACTACCCCCGGATGCTGTCTTTGGACGTATCTTGGGTCTGGCCTATGGATAGTAAAGCCCTGAGTTTTATTCAGGAATCTTTCCTGACAGTTGTTCGTGTCTGTGGGCCAGACAACCATTTTTTCCAATCAGGATTAGATCTGTTGAGTTGTAGAATTTTGTCAACTGTCACCGCTGCCTGTGTATTGTTATCACTTGCAGGGGTTGGTACAGAAGGTGTTTTCATCTCTTTGATCTTGGCTAGTCCAAGACAAGATGTTTGTTGGACGGTTTCATTCAAAAACATTATTTGTTCAGGGATGATACAGGCTCTAAATAACGCTTCTATCCCCTGCACTTGCCAATCTTTAGTACCCCAGACAGTCTTTGTGTCTATTGTGTCTTTCCATAAGTCGAAACCCTGTCTAGACAGTTGGGCAATAAATGTTGCAGAGTAAATCTGTTTTGTATTTGTTAACATAATTTTCAGTCCTGTTTTGTTTATATTTTTATAGTAAAACGTTTCTGGATCAGATGTAGTGTAACCTGAAAAATATGGATCTTGCTAGCAAATGTTTTTGAACTACCTTGTGGTGGTGTAGGACAATGCTCCCATTGGTTAAACATAAACACATTTCTAGGGTATGCAGATTTATGCAAATAATGATGACCATAGTGGTTATAGCAATACAGCTGTTCATAGTCTGATGAACCCTCTAAATATTCATTCTTAGAAAACGCAGCAGATTTTTCTAGGTCAAACATTATATCGTTAACAGTCTCAAAGTCCCAATCATCAGAATACGTACTGGACGAAATGAGATCACTTAGTGAAATTTTAAACAAATGTGGAATGTTCAATTTTTCCGTCGGCCCAAAGATATCAAAATCTGTTTTGTCCCACACTATACCATCCTGTATAGGAACGGCTGTGATGTTCACTGATGACAAGTCTCTTGCTTCACGATGGGAAGATTTATGTGGTTTCAAAAGTACATTCACATCTTTCCTTCAGTGTTCACATGGATGTATCTGCCACTTATAAGCACGCTCATAGTTGTAACCAAAGCTAGCCAAAGCAGGAAAACAAATAGTCCAGATATAATCCAGAGTTCAATCCATGGGGAAACCAGATAAGTCTTTTTCAGAAAGTGAAGAAAGTCTTGGACTTGCTGCTTGAGTTTGAATGATGCTGGCATCGTTTCAGGTTCACTCGGATCTTCTGAGAACGTATCAAAGTTGATGAAATAGCCAGAAGCAGTTCTGTCAATTGTTGGAATTGCATCAGGATTTGTCGAAATCGCTGGAACCAGTTGATCACTTGCTACATTGGTGTAGACAGGTGTATTTGGACGAACTGTTACTTGATTTTCAAGAGGGATGAGTTCCATTGCATTGTTGCCTAGTCCTTCATCTGTTACATCTGAATTCTCGATTGTTATCAGTCTTTCAGTCTGAACCTCTTGGATAGTAGCGAGAGGAGTGCGTCTGCTACTAGGTCGGAGTCCACGAGGCCTACTATTTAGTATTGGCCACATACTGTGGTTTGATGAGGTCGATGGACACAAATCTTTTCTCCCTTCTTCCAGCAAGGGGTGGCAGAAGTACTGTTCTTGTTCCTTGAACTGCTAGGACAGGTACTGGTTGTCTGTAAGAAGGTCCAAATTCCTTCTTGTCCGCAATTTTTTCTCTGACTAGATCCCCAACTTTTGGAATCCAGACAGGCCTTGCTGGGACCGCCGGTTTTTCCCCAGTGGAGGTTGGCTACAGGAATACGTTGCTTTGTTTTGATCTCAGTTCATTGAGTTCGTGTAAAACAGCCAAACGTTCTTTGATATCAAACGGTTTATTTTCCACCACTGTGCCTACGTGATCGAGATCTGGTACCCACATTCTTGTCCCAAATAGGACCTCATATGGAGTGACTCCCCCTAGAGAACTTCTTGGCAGGTTATTTAATGAGCGTTGGACCCCATAAAGATGTTTGACCCACCCATCACCCGAATCTAATACCCTAGCTGTTATAGACTGCTTTATGTCCCGGTTCTTCCTTTCCACAACCGAATTTCCCTCAGGATGGAATGGAGAGGAGTACCGCAATGCAACGCCCAGACTGGCCATGGCTTCTTTGTAAGCCCGAGAGCTAAACGCAGGGCCCTGGTCAGAATGTAGCGTGCATATTGCGTATGTGCCGATAAAGACTCGCAAATCTTTTATAACAGTTCGAGCGTCAGCCGAGCGCTGAGGCCATATCCCTAGGAACCTAGAGCATGAATCCACTGCAACCATGATATATTTATAGTTACCGTCCCTTTGGAAGGGACCGCAGTGGTCCAGGTAAACACAAGCTAATGGTTTGCCTGAAATTAACAGGGGTGTCTGCGCAGGGCGTTTCACTGTGGAGACTTTCATCTGTTGGCATATATCACATTCTAAAACATAGTTCTTTGTTTGTTTCCGAATGCCAGGCCACCAATATCTTTGCTTGAGCAAAGATACTGTTGCAGAAACACCTGCATGGGCAGAAGCTATCCCTTCGTGTGCTGCTAGGATTAGTCCTAATCTACGTTCCTTGTTTGGGATTACCCTATCCCCCACTCCAGGGATTCGAGCAAAAGGAACGCTGTTCGCATCAATTACATAAGCGTACTTGAGTGGAAACTTTTTTGGTAATGCTGCACCACTGCCTTTGCTTGTAGCATTGACAGCCAACATTATCTCACTGTCTATTTTTTTTTGAACGAGTGATCGCAGCTACGGAAGCCGTCTGAACAGCCCCCTTTGCGGCTTCGTCAGCCAATGAATTCCCTGCAACGTGAACGCCATCACGTTGATGACTCAGTGTGTGGATCACGTGAGCCTTTGGTAGTTCGTTTTTAACTGAACTACTTGTTCCCAAAGCGTTTTGTGCTTTATTGTGCCACCTTTTGCATCTTTGAAACCATTTTCAAGCCAGTTTTGTATATATTCATTATACGACTGAACACAGTAAAAGGAATCGCACACTATCAGTGTGGGGAATTCTCGATCTGTACTTTCATGTGCCAGTTTGAATGCTTGTAGTTCAGCTCGCTGAGCTGTACAATCTCCTAGAGACTGGGTTTTTGTGACCATAGGTCTGAAGATGCCATCTCGCATGCGACCTTTAACGATTGCACATGCTGCACTGTAAGCTTGCTTATCCCCTGTTGCGGGTTGTGCGGATCCGTCAGTGTAAATTATGAATTCGTACTGATCGAGAGGCAGAATTTCAGTGGGCAGAGGACATTCTTGTTCATATTACAGGAATGCTTGTGTTTTTAAATCCGGATCAAAAACATATTCAACATCTGTTGCAGCAAGAGAATTAACCCATTGTATCCATCTTGGATGTAATGCTTTAGCATTTGGAATGCTTGCTTTTGTGACCGCTTCTAAAGCTGGTACCGGGGTAACGACAATAATGCGTTTCCCTTGGGGTAAGGCTCTTTCTTTTGCCTCAGCGGTTTGAACTGCTGTCAGAATTTTTCAGTTGAAGTGAAGCGCATTTCCGCTTGTGTATACAAATGAGATTTGTATGCAATTGGTACTTTTCACCCTCATTAAATGTTAAGTAGGTGAATCCGCATTGACCCGAAATTATTCGAATCACCAGGTTGCGTTGACTGACGCGTGTTTGTAAGTGATTTGTTGCTAACATGTTAGCTTGGAGTGAACGCAAGATTTCTGTGTGTTCTTGTGTCCAGTTTTTGATTGAAAAATCAGGTTTAATTAATGCGTAGAGAGGTTTAACCCTTTCTGCGTAATTTAGAATGTATGTTCTTCCAAAATTTAGGAAACCCAGGATGGATTGTAAGTTTTTTTGCGTTTTTGGAGGTTGGAGCAGCGCACACTTTTCTAGAAAGTTAGCTGCCAAGCTCTTGCCTTCACTTGAAAGCTCATATCCTAGAAATAGGACATTGAGATGGGCAATTCTGGACTTTTTGAAGTTGAATTTGTAGCCCTCAGAGGCGAATCCCAATATAATGGTGCTCACCCTGTTCAAGTGTTTGTCCAGGTCGTCGTCCGTCAGATATATGTCATCGACATAGGACAATGCCTCATTGTCATAGATTTGTAGTAACTCCGTTACCCTCGCTGAGAATAAACCTGGGCTGTTCTTGAACCCTTGTGGGAGCCAACAAAATTGACGCTGGGTCCCCATTATTGAGAAAGCTGTTAAGTACCTGCTTTCAGGTGCTATGTTTTGACAAAAGAAACCATTTGAGATGTCTAATGTGGTTTTATATTTTTTACGCACAATGTTATTCATTAATGCTGTGCTATGTGTATTTTGTACTGCAAAAGTTTTAGAACAAGTGTTTAAGTGTCTGTAATCCAAAACTAGACAATATGTTTTGTCTGGTTTGGAGACAGGAAACAAAGGATTGTTCATTGAAGAGGTGTATGTTTCAATCACCCCTTGGTATTCAAGTTGATCTAAGATCTCCCTGACTTGTTTTTTAGCTTCTTGCTTTACTGGATTCTGCCTCTGTGCAGTTGGTTCATGTTTCAGATGTATTTTATGGTGAGGTGAGTCCTCATCCCATCCTACATGATTTTTATATAATGCTGGGGCCTGGGCTACCGCCCATTTCCTGGCATATGTATATTTTAGGTGAATTGGAATATGGTTGGAGAAGGCAGGCATAATAATGTCCTCGCCGTGTAGGCACTCCCTGACAAATTGTGGTGGCCAGTCTTTTTCTGCTAGAAGT
The DNA here is from genome assembly GCA_963921515.1 of Calotriton arnoldi. Classification (NCBI taxonomy): domain Eukaryota; kingdom Metazoa; phylum Chordata; class Amphibia; order Caudata; family Salamandridae; genus Calotriton; species Calotriton arnoldi. The sequence goes on from CAWUFW010012199.1 coordinate 396,429, forward strand.
ATGTCATAGCCCCTTGAAAGTTTTTCCCCAAAAAGTGCTTTCACCTGTCTAAGTATGTCTCCCTCCATCTGGAGTGTTATTTCATATAACCTTTGTGGAGTACTAACCCTGGTGTCTACAGTCCCAACTGTAATGTACTCATTCAAGTCCACTATCTCCAGAAGTTCCTTCAGGTTCTGGCGAGCTATTGTGACTTCTGCTGCACTGTCCAGCATTGTCTGAGCCCATTCTCCGTTCTTGAGTTGTTTTCTCAGTATTCTCGGCATGTCTGACCTTTAGACCTGCTACTTTCTTTTTGGAGAATTGAGGTTTTGTTTTATTTTTTGGAGCGTGTTTTTCTTCCTTGGATTTCACGCGTTCTTCTCTATGTTCTGACCGTCCTCTTCTTTCCGAAGTCTGTGATGAGATCTGAAAGGGACGAGAGGAACGTGTATCAGTATCTTGATACCTATCAGGTTTTCTCAAATTATCCCTATTCCTGAGGTTATACCTCCTTTCAGAGGGCTCCTTCTGAGGAGACCTACCTCGGGATTGAGAACGTTTCTCGTTTGAATTTTGTTTATTAGTCTCCCACCTCTTTTTAGAAGATGTAGGAGTTTGTTTAATTGAGTCCTTCTCAGGACTTTCAGATAGTTTCGGTTTCACTGGTCTTCCACCCAAACTATCTCTGCCTAATTCTGCATAAGATTGTTCAATTATTCTGGGTAGCTCAGTTTGATATTCTGTAACATCAAATTCCCTTAATTTTTGGCGGATCGCCACTGCTGCTGCCTCCCCTTTAATATTAGATAATATTATTGTTGAGACCTGGTCGAAATTTTTCAGTAATTTCATACCTAAATTTAGAGCAGGCTCTGCCCCGTATTCATTTTTAATTTGTTTCAGGACATCAGGTATTACCGCAATTGATGGAATGCTATGTGTTTTAGTATAGATGGCAGCAAAGACTGAGCCCCAAGTGGTGCAGTCTTCCAGTTGTGGTGTGATCCCCATCCGCAAACTGATTGTTAGGATTCTGTGTTTCTCATACGGGCTAGTATTTGGAAATACTGCTTCGATTTGAGTAATTTTTTGAGCTATCCAAAATGGAACCTGCTCACGTTTTGTGGGCATTTTTCCCATGACTGCGTATAGAGTCTGTGGTGTAATTTTTAGTGTATTCCCTGGTTGAGGAATTTGATTAGGAAGTGTCAATGGTGGTTGGACTGTGAAAGTCCGCATGACATATTGGACCAATTGTCTGTAAATTTGTATTAATTCTTGTAGTTGAACAAGTAGTTCCTCATCTGACATTATATCCAGGTCAGGATGAGGTGTGTAGCCAGCTAGAATCGGCCATGTTGCTCCTGGTCTACCTAGTGGACCGAGCCTGGTAATGTTTCAGTGATGTTTTAGGGCGCCTTTAAACCAGAGCTGATGCTCCTGGTATGTTAATGGAATTTCTATATCCTCGAAAGGAATGTATTCCTCTGGTGGATCATCTTCTTTGTAGAAGTGAAACAGTTTTGTAACTGGGTTTGATTCAGGAAATATTACCCATGAATAGAATACCTCTGTCTGAAAGGATTCATGTGCCTCTATCACGAAAACTGCTCTACCTCCTCTTGGTGGTAGGTCATGTTTTACGAGTTTTAGAGTGATGGCTCTTCTTAAGTTTGGATGGATGTCTATAACACCCTCCTCGGTTTCATTTAAACCTGTAAAGTTAAAAACTGCTGCTAGGGCTGGATCAGCCGCAGCTCCACCGTTTCCGGTGGCTTCGTCCCCTGTTATGGACATTTTGTTGTTTTTGAAAAATGTAGAACAAGTTTCAAGGAAACAAAGCTAAGGTGCACAATATTTTGGAACACTGTATCCTTCAACGTTGAGCAAACCAAACAGCTAATATATAGGGTGCTTCCCTATGTAGCCGTGGCGGATACTTAACCCTGACCACTCCAGACGTCTTTTGGAGTATATGGGTAGGGGTCTCTGAGAGAAAAAGCACGGCTGAGTTACTCAGTATCTAACGTTAAATTACCGCCTTACCAAACGTTGGGCGCCATGTAGTGTAGCTCCTATTTCCCTAATAGGCTCTGCGCATTGGAATAATATACCATATAGGTTTGACATAGGACTGAGGTCGGTATGTCCCTATCGAGTATATTAAACTTAATTACTTGTGCCAGCTAGCTCAGAGGCCACTAGAAACTCCTTGATAAACAAGAAGGGAGTAGTTTCTGGCAGCCGCAAAACATGACAACTTTGTTTCCCTTTAGAATCAGAACGTGTCCCAGAGTCGTGGAAACAATAGATAACTATTTCACTCAGCTCAATCGCGCATGCTTAGTTTTCCTCAAAGTTACACAGAAAGAATAGACAGGCGTTTCAATAAAAGATTTATTGAACAGTCTTGTTTCTCGTGTAAGTAAAATGTGCTGTTATGATCACAAGACAGTATGCAAGATAAATAATGTACAGCGTAAGCAGTAGAAATAAATAATACTGCGCTAGCATGCTCTTTAGTAGATATTAATTTACATAAATAACATAGACTAAAATGTGAGTACTCATACGATGCGTATCTTAGCTAGTTCTGCCCCAATGTACCTAACCTAGGTGTAGGGAGAGGTATGAAGTAGGTGAAGTATTCCTTACTATGGTATACTAAGAGTATGTTGAGTCTAGTATGCCTAGTATGCCAAGAGTCCCTCTAGGTTTCTAGTCAAGCTCCATAACTTAAGAATGAGAGAGGTGGGAACCTCTTGCCAGATTCGAACTCCAACACCCCGCAAGGGAAGTCAGATCACTGGAAGCTGGACTCTCTGCGTGCAGGGATGACAGCGTCTTCTCAGTGCGTCGGGCCGGGAAACGGGCTCCTCTGAAGTCGAGGTCTCCTCTGATTTACAGGGGCTAGGGAAGGTATATATATATACCTGAGAGGTACCTCAGAATGTTAGCATTGACGTGGATCAGACAGCGGAAGCCGTCATGAATGAACCCCTAAGGTATAACGGTTCATGCATAATAGATGAGTCCTTGAAGAAATCAATAGTCCTGTGCTAGGGAAACTCCCGAAGCCTAAGGGTCTGTTCTTCAAGAACTCGTTGTGACGTTAGGGTGGACGGATGTCGGAGACCATGCCTGTATTTGGAGTGCACGGTTTAATGCCTAAATAAGGACTGGGATTTTATGCCTATATAAGGGCAGGGCGAATTGTGCCTATATAAGGACATGATACAGGAAAACCCATGTACGGACACCCTAAGAGGAATACAACAAGAGTAGTTTGGCGTAGAGTGCATTGGTTTTGAGTAAAGTGGTGTAGAGTGCATTGGCATAGAATCCAGTGACATAGAGTAGTGTAGAGTGCAGTGGCATAGATTAAAGCAGTACAGAGTAGATTGTTGTAGCGTAGAGCACAATGGCGTAGAGTGGAGTGGCACAGAGTGGAGTAGAGAGGCACAGAGTGGAGTAGAGTGGCGTTAACACTGAATTACCGGCCAGTGGTTGCACAGGAGGGCCTTTTCAAGTCATCCTTGGAGATTAGGGCCCTTGTTATGGGTCTCTATCATGTGGGGACTAGCTGGAAAAACACTGGCTCACACACCTGCAGAGTTAGTTGGAACAGTGGTGGGGCTGATCTGTGGCTTACTAAATGTTTCTCAAATATATGAGTCAAAGCATCTGGGATTGTGGGGGGTAGATTGGCTAAGGAGGGTTATGTTTCAGGTCCCAAATTTTAGAGCAAGAGTTGGTGCATTGTCCTGGAGGATCATGTGTTTAGTGTACTGGGAAGGGGCACCTCGTTTGGGGCAGACAGCTCATTTCAGAGAACGAATGCACTCATTGTAAGATCAAAAGGCCAGATTTATCTTATCCACTCCTGTTTCAGAATCGCACACAGAGCAGACTAGTATTTGGAAACCTCAGTGCTGTCTATCATGTGTTATATGTTTTGCACCAATACATCAGTGGGTTGAATTATTATCCAGGTATTTATGCTCCATTAGGTCACAAGTTCTAATTCCAGCAGACGAGCTTCACAATTTCTTGGAGTACAAGGTATGCAATGGGTTGTCAGGCACGGCCCGTGGTAGGAGTGCTGGTCGGGCGGTGACGTGGGGTGGGGGAGGGGCAGGGTGGGGGGTAGTAAACTACGGATTAAGGCCGAATACAGGTAAGTGAACATTTAAATAAATAAAACGAATTTCGTTGCAGCGCTCACAACGAAATTCGTTTTATTTATTTAAATGTTCACTTACCTGTATTCGGCCTTAATCCGTAGTTTACTACCCCCACCCTGCCCCTCCCCGTCCCATGTCACCGCCCGACCGGCACTCCTACCACGGGCCGCGCCTGTGGGTTGTGAGTGACTGACAGCTGTATTTTTTATTAACGGGTTAATGGCAGGTACGATGTTGATATTAATTCAAACATTCCACCCATCACTTTTCTGTTTTTCTATGTGAGGCACCTTAAATATGGTGGGTATGCACATGGGGATGTGGGTCCTGAGTTCACTGACCATAGAATGTAAGCTGCACCTAGGTCCAACAATGCAGAAACTGGCCTGGGGTACTTGTGTCGAACTTTAGAATGGAACTGGACTGGCATTTTGAGCTAGACTGTTTCTTTTGGAGCAGGACCAAGTCAAGTAAATGAATTCATTTGTTTCAGCATATGCCTTAACAATACAAACAATAAAACATTAATCATCATAATAAAAAAGTCACATTTTAACAATACTTACATCTAGTCAGTACAATTTCTAATTATTTTTGTAATGATGCAATAAAACTATTTCACTCGATGGTAAACAGACAACAAAAACATTGAATTTGATACAATCAATATGTTTCTCTAAGTAACAAATAACAGACCATGCACAAATTATCAAATTAAAAGGAAAGTAAATAATTAAAATCAATTGCTTTAAAATCAGTCTGACTTCCAATTACTCTCAAACTTGCCAGTCATAGTCCAAACATAAGCAGCGATTGCATGGTAGATCACAGACTGATCTATCCTGTAACACAGTATTAGGGGATCTGTATAATTCAATATATTATATGCAGCAAATAAGGGAGCAAGCAATTTCATATGGATAGTTGTTGTCTTGGGGCACAATAACATTAAGTGCATTATAATTTCACTAACCCCCATGATATTGTAACATCGTTCATCACAGACTTTGTAATTTTTCAATTTAGCAATATAGGTTTTTAGGGGGAGTGTGCCAAGACAGAATTTAATATGTGGCATATCCCATGCTTCCGGATAGATTTAATCTAAAGTGGGCTCAAAACAAACCTGATCTTTATGTTAGAGAAATGTATACAGCAAGGAGTCACTCTTGACAGTGTTATAAAAGTCTCTGATTTTAAGCTGCCAATATGCCTCCTTGATTCTCCAAGGTGTTTCAATGTTATTAACAGAGGGGTTCTCGCACATAGTTTCGAATCGAGTAACTTTAAGATATTCGATAAGTGGTTCCACTGCTTTAGATCTATGAACATTCAGCAGAGTGCCTAAGGACTGGCCTCAGATTTTTTATATACATCTAATGACAGCAGCTGCCGCTGGTTTTAAGATTGCCACTGCCTTTTCTCTGTGTTGGATCCAAGTTAGCCTATTATCACAACATATACCGAGGTAACCAGATGCATGCACTCGTTCTAAGGGCTCGTTGTCAAAAAAGGAACATCTTAAAATAGTCTTTGATTTCATAATCATGACTTTTATTTTTGTCATGTTTATTGTCAACTATTTGTTTGAGGAATTGAGGAATATTCGGCATATCCTTTAATGAGATTGTGCATAGGAGGCTATGTCAATGAGAGGAGAACTGTGTCATCTGCAAATAATAGTACTGGTTTTCTTGGTTGCAGAGTCTTGGATTATGAAGTTTCAAACCCTTTAAGTGTGAGCCAACATCGTTCAGAAATAAGGCTAAAAGAAAGGAGGATAAAAGGCACCTTGGTAGACATCTGTAAGAATCGATAGCTCTCAGTACACCTCCCATTCAGCCGTAATGAACCTGAGTTCATGTATCCTTATGTAGGTGTTGTAGAGCTCTTATCAAGGGATAAGGTAATCCCTGTCATTCCAATGCTAGCCATACCTGTTATCTATTAACCAGGCCAAAAGCCGACTTGAGGTCGATAAATATTTAATACAGTGGTACTCCTCTTTGTCTCAAATATTTTATAAAGATTAGATATAAATGCATGACCTAATCACTTCTTCTGATACCTTTCCTAAAGCCTGCTTGATTGTAATGTGATTGAAAAGAATATTACCATACATCTTGCCAGCCCCACCCAATGATAAAGGGTGATAATGCCGAAGGCGGTGACGGACTCGGACACGCCGCGATTATGGCGGTCGTGCCGGTCCCCCGCAGCCGGCAGGGAGGCGGGGCTGCGCCGCGCACAGCAGTGAAGCGGCGCCTCTCGCCTCCCTTGCCTTTCCCTGATTGGCGGACGGCGCGCGACCCGGAAGCAGTAGGAATTGCTTCCGGGTCGCGCGTTGCTCTAACGCCAGCAAAGCTGGTCAGAACCGGCTGCCGGCGCCGAAGGGCTTTAAAAGGCTGTGGAGCGGCGGGGACGTTCTCTTTCCTTGCCACTCCACAGCTGACCACACGCCAGGACCTCGATCGGAGGTCCCAACGAATTCACCCATCCACCATCCCCTAAAGCAGAAGTTGTTGAAGAATGTTTTGTTATATGTTTTTCCTATGTTAGATAATATTTTGTCATTAACAGGTTTTCATTTTAGGAGTTAAATTTGTCGTATTTAGAGATGCTATTCCTTGGTCAGCGGTAAGGTCATGATTGGTGAGCATAGTTTTACGGTTCTTAGCGGGGGCGTCGCCATTGTAAAATGGGGACGCCCGAGGGGGGGACAGATGGTCTCTCATGGAACTCCAGGGGCAATTACAGCCGGTAGGCAGGAAGGGTGCGGGGGAGGGGAGTTACGCTTCCGGTAGGCTGGTTGGCCACCCCGCACGCACACAAGGGCGCAAGTAATCTGCGCATAACTGCACAGGCCCCTTATAGAGATAATCTTCAGGGCGTAGGGGGTGCCCGGGGTGTGAGGTATCCTTCCGGTGAACGGGGCCCCCTTCGCAAGGTCACTCCGGTAGGAGTTTGGGACATAGCTTGATCAGAATCTGGGGCCAGTCATTGACCTTGCCATAGGCTCAAACAGGGATACACAGAAAGATAATGTTATGTTGTTGAATGATTAGCTTAGGATAGGAATGGCTATGTATTAGAAACATGTTAAGGTTAGCCAAATGACATACTGTACCTATCAATGTAACTGACTGGACTTTCTGCGAATTGTGTATATAATGTAAATATATTAATGTTTGATTATTGTTATGTAATAAATACGGCCGGGGTTTACGACCCTTAATCCAAAAAATTGGTATTGATGAAGTTGTTTGCCTTGGGGGAAGATGGGCGGTGAGCAGCTTGGGCACCGGGAAATGGGGCCACCACCCCAAGGGCGGGAGTTAAGGGAGGAGGGGGACTCGGCTGTACCTGGCCATATTGAAAGGATTCGTTTGAGTACCCGTCTTTTATATCGGAACAATTGTTGCCCTGCACCATGACCTAGGAGTAGTAACAGCACCAAGTCCAATTTGCATATGGCTGGTTCCTGTCTAAAATGGCCTGGTGAACTAAAACATGAACATGGGCTTAGAGGCAGCCATGTGTACTTACCAGAAGCTGGGCTTACTTAAATCATTCCATCCGTCATTTTTTTGTTTTGTGTTTTGTTTTTGTTTCTATTAAGGAGAGGGACTTTTATAATAAACACGAGTATTACAGTGGCGGAGATGCATAGGTATCTTCATTCATTACTGTGGTTTCATAATTAATCTGAACAAATGAAAAACTTTACTTAGGGCCTTATTTATGGGTAATTGTCATAGGGCAGCGCAGCAAGATTTTTTGCTGTGCTGCCCTATGCCAATGTGAAAGGGCAGAAATGCACTGTTTTTATGAAATCCGGTGCAACCCTGTTCTTTCCCCCTACGCTGGCGCACAATTTGCTGCCTAGCACAAATGCAGGCACCCTTACACCATGGTGCAAGGGTGTCTGTCTTACATGCAGGATTGTTTTTGGGCAGGAAGGCCGAGAGTGTGTCGAATGCAGCACACATGGAAAGAGGAAAAAATTAGGAGAAATAAAAATATTTCTCCTCGTTCGACCTGCTCTAGGGAGGTGTAAGGTTTTGGCGCTGCCCCAGGTTTACGTGATTAAGTAAATCTGGGGCAGCATCAAAGTCCATGGGTATTGAATTGGAAAACCAGCTGCAACGCCTCCCTGATGCAGAGTAAGGCAACGCAGAGACTTGTGCTGCCTTGCCTTCCTCCATATCTGTGAGGCAATGCACAGCCATGCAAAGTGGCTTTGCATGGCCTCATAAATATGGTTGAGAGGTTTGCGCTGCCGGAGCATCAAAAAAAGTGACGCTCTGACGGTGCAAGCCTCTCATAAATAGGCCCCTTGTTGTTTAATCAGATCTCAGAATCAGTGCGGTCATTTCATAGGTCACAACCCTAAGGCGGGGGGAGTGGGTTTAAGAACAACTCACTGTAGCAGGGTCTCTGGTTCTTATAGGCATAATTGTTGGAAGGGGTGTGACAAATTGGTGTTGGGATTTTCCGAGCTCACATTTGGGGCCTCATTTATGAGGTTTTGATGTAGGACAGCGCTGCAAGGAATCTTGCTGCACAGCCCTACATCAAAACAAAAGGGCAAGAATGCGCCGTATCTATACGATACGGTGTATTCCTGTCCTTCTCCCCTGCACTGGTGTACAATGAGCTGTTCTGCATCAACGCAGACATCCTTGCACCACGGTGTAAGGGCACCTGCATTGCTGGGCTGATTGATTTTGTGCAGAAGGGACACCTGCCTGCACAAAATCAATCAATTCAGGTGATTTCCTCTTTCTATGTGTGCTTCAGAATGCAGAACACATAGAAAAAGGTAAAAACTAGGAGAAATGAAAACATTTCTCCTCGTTGCAGCTCCCTAACACCTCCCCTGGGGTGGCGTTAGATTCTGATGTATTCCCAGGTTTACGATTTCTCGTAAATCTGGGTATGCTTCAGATTCCATGGATATTGCGTGGGCGCACCCACATCAACACCCATGGAACGCCCCTTTCACGCAGTGTTATGTGTGAAAGTGGCACATATTTACAAGGCCATGAAAATCCACTTAAAGTGGCTTTACATTATCTTGTAAATATGCCCGGACACATTGCGCCACCAGAACATCTAAAAAGTGACGTTCCGGCGGCGCAAAAGTGCTCATAAATGAGGCCCTTGGTAGGTTACTGTTTCAAGTATACTTAATGCAATAAAAGCTTTACTGACCTTTCAAATTCGGGAACTGGGACAGAGTCATGAATTTTAAGGGTCATAGGTTAGAACTCTAGGAGGGGTTACAAGATATGGGCACCATGATAATTTATGAAATATTTTATTAGACAAACAGGTGTCCATTAAACCATAGGCAATTGAATTAAATTAAAAATCACCAATAAAACAATCGAATCTACCAGATTACAATTAATACATTTTACTTGAAAGAAAACAGTCAGATCCAATCACAATATCCAAATTCTGCATTTCAAACAACAAATAGAGGCATGTTGTTGCAACGTACTGCCATACAAATTAGGCAAATTAAATATTTACAAAACTATAGGTTATAAAACATGGCCTAAAAAATTAATTAAGTACTGAGGTCAATAGGAATTTTACAATTACACTTCAATTTTGTTTTTAATGATAGCTCATTCCGGGAATAATAAGAATGATGTAAGACAAGGCCAAAGCTAGCAAACAATAGCAGCCATAACATACATGTACCAGGGACATTACTTCAATAATCAGATTAATTTGTATGGAACCGAGAACACTTGAAAATCAGCATATATTTAAAGCCTCTTTAACATGGCTCTAGTCAACTGTTAGATTTCTTCCTTTGAAATCACCCGGTTAGTGTTACTAATGAGTATTGCCTGAAGATAAAGGCTGCTAACTGAGGGGCTAATTTACTAGCCCATTGAGCCGCCGGTGCATAACTTTCTTTGATGCACCGCTGGCCCAGTGAGCCTTACCATGTATACAAGGCCACGTAAAGCCACCCTGCATGGCTTTTCATGGATTTATATATATGACTCCCTTTCATGCATTACTCTGCATGAAAGGGGCATTCCATGGGTTTTGCTGTGGGTGTTCCCACGCAACATCCATGGAACCTGATGCATTCCCAGATTTATAAGGTTTTGTAAACCTGGGAATGTGTCAGATTCCTATGTCTCCCCAGGGGAGGTGTAACAGAGGCCAAATGAGGAAAAATACCTTTATTTCTCCTTGTTTTTCCTTTTTCTATGAGTGCTGCATTATGCAGCACACATAGAAAAAGGAAAACACCTCTTATGATTGTTTTTCACCCATACAGTGCAGACACCCTTGCTCCATGGCGCAAGGGTGTCTGCGTTGGCGCATGGCAGCCCATTGTGCGCCAACGCTGGGAAAAAGCACAGGAATTTATTCTAGACCATCATGTTTCACCCACTATGCTGCTCTACACAAAAATCAGTGTTGGGACGGAAAAGTCCTTTGCATGATAAGAGATGTATACCCCTGCCCTAAGTGCCCAACTATACTGTTGTCTGGATCCCTAAATCTGATTTTTTTTTGTCATAGACGAACACGGATCATGCGTGTGCACCATGACTTAGGCCTGTCACACGGATTGCAGTCTTGTTGGATCAGGGGGGCGCCCAAAGCAGTAATCTCATAGTGGAGGAAGGCTACCACCTACACCAAGAGTTAAGCAGCACAAGCGCGGTGGTGGCAGCATATCATCTAGCTATCAGTAATAGTGAAGAGTACCTTTTTACCCTATGTCACTAGAGTCAGGCATACATGCTCACTGACATTTTAAAAGCTCCACTGATGTGCGCTTACCTCACCCTTGGCCTACATCAGGTAGATGTGGAGTGCTGCACAGTGCAGTGCAGGAGTAATGACTCTATGTTGTTTGTATGTGTGCCTGGGAAGGGTACCATACAAGGATGGAGTAGTACTATGCAGTGCATGTGTGGTTAGTGCATGTACTGGGTGTAGGTATACCTGAGAGGAATACAGTACATGAGAGATGTAGTGCGATGCAGTGCATGTGTGGATAAAACATGTGCTGGGTGTATGTGTGCTTGCGTGAAGTACAATACATGAAGGGTGAAGAGTTGTGCAGCGCCACATGCCCAGGACCTGTGACTGTCAAGATTAGCGACCCCGTAGGCCAGGAGAGGCCGCCGTAAGAAGCACTATTGCTTAAAGAAAGTCTGCGCCGTGATTGTGATTACCACAGCAACCCCTTACGCCAGGAGTGGCTGCCAGTACCACTTTGGCCTAGAGTTTGGGCCATCTCCAAGGACCGAAGAAGAACTGCTGTGACCAGCGGGTTGAGGGCACATGCCATGATCTGCTCCTGTCACAGTCCCCGTGTTTGCTGAGACGCCACCAAGGGCATCGCACCCTCGTTGGAGCTCTTGTCGGGAGCCGGATGATCATATTAAATCCCACCCCCCTGCTAGGAGAAGAGCAACATAACCTTTTTTGTCTGCTGAGTGGGAGCAGCCCGATCATGGGAATCTGACTGCTGGTACTGCTCAACAGGAAGAACCTGCGCTCTCAGGTGCTGCTGTGTCCATCGCAAGCAGCCCGACTTTGTCATACCGGATCTGGACTTGGGAGCACCCAAGGAGAGGGCACTCGCTGCACCACTGAACACTGCTATACCGCCTGAGCAGGTAAGACTGAAACTGGGATTTTAGGGCCCTGGGGGACTTGCTGCTAATGGTGCGGCCGCACCACAGACACTTCTTACTAAGTTCCAAAAAAGTCAAAATGGAGAACTCTTTAGTACAGCCTATTAGTTTGCATTCCATGATGCGGTCACTAGTGAATGGTGAATAACCCTGGGCACGTTACACAAAGGAGGGTTGGAAAGGGATTTGCCTGTCAACTACAACAGCCCCTACCTCAAGGGGGATTGTGTTGTTGCTTCTGAATGTCATATTCCTTTTCATGTATAGAAGTAGAAATGAAATACTACTTTTTCTTATAAAAGCAAGTGTTGATTGGACATTGATATATTATTTATACTGTTTGAATTTTGAGTTGTGAGTCGTTTTCACTGACCTCTATCTACATCCCCTCTGAGGGCACCTTGACTGCTCAACTACAGATACCACTGAGAGTCAAGTGCAGAAGGGGTACTTGGCCCAGTTGAGCAGGATCCAAAGTAGGTTTGGGCACTGGGACACCAGGAGTAAAAGGCCTCAACCTCCACAGTTGGGGCCAGTGGCCCCTGCGTGCCCCGTGGTCCTCTAAAAGGGGTTCTGACAACCAGCAATATGCAAATAACTCTTGGTCCTAGTCCAATAGCAACTATCCAGCCTGAAGTACCAGGCTACATCACTTCCAGACGGGATCACAAGCAACCCCAGACTGTGAACTATGTAGACATTGTCAGTCATGTATAGAATGAGTGCTGTGGCACAATGGATGCAGGATTCGTTTAGGCATTCCTGTCGCACTTAGGGCACTTACTGCAATACACAGCAAAGTGAACGAACAAGGCTTGCCTTAATCCCTGGTGAACATTTGTGGTCCCAATTCCAGACCCTTGTTTTTCATCCACTATGCCATGCAAGGCAACGACCAGCAATGTGCAAATCAGTCTTGATCCAGGTTCTGTAGTTCATCTAGTCCAGCTTGAATTACCAGGCCAAGTACCATACTACTGGGAACGCAACCAATCCCACGCCGGTTTCAGCCTACTCAGACATTCTCTTTGAGGTATATCTTGAGTCCTATGGCACAGTTAACAATATTCAACACAAAAAGAAATTGGTGGGATATGTTTTGGTTTATCTTTCATGGCTAAACACCAGTCAATTAATAAGTCCGGAAGAGCATGGATCCCCGAGGTGGAAGGGTATCATGATATGAACGTCAGTTAAGCTATGTGTAAAATCAGCAATTACGCACAACAGTCAGCTGCTGTCGAGACTACAGGCATTTTCATTGAATGTAACATTTCCTTGTTTAAGGTCATTTGCAACATGAAGGAATGGGCTACTGTTGGTTGTGGGAAAAGGTATCCACATCACCTTTGTTCTGGTTTAATTGTGATATAAAATGACTAAAAAAATTCAATGAGAGCAAAACTACCCTAAAGTGCTGTCTCATGTGACTTGAACAAAGCTACCATTATTAATGCACGCTGTACCACAATTGTAATTAGTTCTATCATATTACTATGCTTTGCATGACTGTCTTATTTTTGTCTTCTCTCTGTTAATGTTTTGCTGCCTCTTCATTATAAAACAGCTTCTTTGTTCAAAACCTCAATTACTACTTTGGGTGAGGAATTACATAATTTCTGGTTAACTATACAGCACCGCTGACCTTTTATAAAACACCTCTGGTAGGAATGTCTTGCAGATTAGTGCTAAATAAATACACCAAGAAATATAAATACTCAAGCATTGGGGAAAGTGCATACATTTGGAGGATGAAATTTGCTATTCTATCTCTAATTCCATAAACATTGGGGAAGTGCACATACTTGGAGGTGTGGGATTTACTTTTCTAACTCATGTCCCACTAGCATTGCGCAAAATGCATACACCTAGGGATGTTAGAATTAGTATTCTAATTCCAGTCCTACTAATGTTGGGGAATGTGCATATTTTTTGGGAGGGGAGTAATATTTACTATTCTAACTTCAGTCCTACTGACTTTGGGGAAAGTGCATATATTTTGGGTAGTTAGATTTACTATTCTTACTCTAGTTCTGCTAACGTTTGGGAAAGTGCATATATTCGGGAAGGTCAGATTTATTATTCCAATTCCATTCCCACAAATATTGTGGAAGTTCATCTATTTGAGGGGTATGAATTACTATTTTGAGTCATGTCAGAGTAACATTGGGAAAAAATGTTTTTAAGAGCGGGTTCTGACTCACTTTCTTAATACAAAATAAGCAACTTTTAAAAAACTAATATATATTACATAAATGTAATTAATTACTTTAACAAAAGTCACAAACCTGTTATTATTTTGTATAAGCTTAAATCATTAGAATACATTAATTTAATATAAACTGTTTAACTTATTATTTCCAAAATTGCATTAGATATTTTTAACAAATATTAGGTATCAAATGTTAAGTGCTTTTTAAAAATGTAAAAATATAAACATAAAAACTCAAAAGTCAACCCAATCTTTTTATTCAATTGACTTCTAAACAATGATATGTTAATTTAAACAGTGAAACCCAAATATTTTATGTTAAAGAAAATTGTCACAATTGCAATACTGATATACAAATAAATGAATAGCACTTAAAAACTCTGAATATGTGAGTATATTATCTTTTGCTAGAACAATGGACTACTCACCCAATACCCCAAAAAATAGGAGTGCCATTTTTGTATTTTTACAATTTATAAAATATAAATAAACCTAAATATTTATTTAAATAATCGTATAATTTATTTCAATGTATTAAAAGTATACATTAATTAATTAATATAATAATTATTACATTCTTATTAATAAATGTGGCATCAAAATAAAACACTACCAACCTCATCCCTCAACGTACCCCACATGCTGAAAAAAACTAAAAAATAATAATAAATTAATAACCTACAATTTAAACTTTAAAACATACATTTTTTAAAGTAACCATATAATTGAACAAAATAATGTAAAGGGGGTTGGGAGCACACTGCCTCACATCCCAGCACAGTTCACCCCTTTGCATCCTGGTAAATGCAGTACATGATTAGTGCTTACTTGAAATGTAGCTGTAGTTTTTCACCACAGTTGGTGCAGACATTGCTGTATATCTCTAGACACGTGTTTCTGGGTGCAGCCCTTCTTCAGTAGAGAGCAGCAGTAGTAGAAAGCAAAAGAAAAGTCATCTGGGGTTGCTGGAAATGCTGCCAAATTCCTCTCAGGTCACAGTACCACTCACAGGCACACAGGTGCATCTCCAAAGCTCGTCAGCTTGCTGGCTCAAGGGAGCCTTTTGAACAGAAAGGGGGTTGGGAGCACACTGCCTCACATCCCAGCACAGTTCACCCCTTTGCATCCTGGTAAATGCAGTACATGATTAGTGCTTACTTGAAATGTAGCTGTAGTTTTTCACCACAGTTGGTGCAGACATTGCTGTATATCACTAGACACGTGTTTCTGGGTGCAGCCCTTCTTCAGTAGAGAGCAGCAGTAGTAGAAAGCAAAAGAAAAGTCATCTGGGGTTGCTGGAAATGCTGCCAAATTCCTCTCAGGTCACAGTACCACTCACAGGCACACAGGTGCATCTCCAAAGCTCGTCAGCTTGCTGGCTCAAGGGAGCCTTTTGAACAGAAAGGGGGTTGGGAGCACACTGCCTCACATCCCAGCACAGTTCACCCCTTTGCATCCTGGTAAATGCAGTACATGATTAGTGCTTACTTGAAATGTAGCTGTAGTTTTTCACCACAGTTGGTGCAGAATCTGCACCAACTTTGGTGGAACACTCCAGCAAAATACCAAGTAAGCATGCACTACAAACTGCATTTACCAGAATGCTAAGGGGCGAACTGTGCTGGGAGGTCAGCAGTGTGCTCCCACCCCTTCCTGAACAAAATAATGTATTAATATATAGTAATATTTTTAATTTAACACTACCAATCCACTCCTCCAATAAACCCAACAACCCGAGAAAAAAAAATTGTGAGCAAAAATTATAAATATAAATACCAACAATTTAATGCACTTATACATAAATGTTACTGAAAAAAACAAAATAACATCATACATAAAAACAATACGATATGCAAAAGTTTAATATACTATAGTACATTGTCAAAGGTCAGTGAATGAACTGCCCTGGAGGTGCTGGCCAAAGGCAATTCAATGTTCCAAGTGATGACATGATGTGCCCATGTGCTCAAGCAGGGTGTACCCTAGGGCTAACCAATGAGCCATATCCTTTATAATGTCTATGTGTATCCCCTGGCTCAACCTTTCTGACTTACTGGCCTTTCACTCATGACAAATGCTGATGATAATCAGATTATGTTCTACTTCGATGGAGCTTCTTCCAATCACAGCTTAATATTTCAAAATTGTCTCATTAAAGTAATCTCTTAGATGAATAACAATTTTCTCAAAATCAATGCAGATAAAACAGAAATCCGCCCATTAGGCAAACAGACCATTCTCTGGTCCACCCCTCCTATTGTTGGGTCGGACGTATAAAAACTTAGATTTTGTTTCAATCATGCTCTTTCCTTAACAATACTAGTGAATGAGATCGCCTCCTGTTTCCATCACCTTTGTCTCTTGATAAAAAAGTATTCCATATCGGCCCAAGACTCTGCGGCAGGAGGCAACCGAGGCCATTGTACGATCGAGGCTGCATACCGTAATTCCTTGTTCCTTGGCCTTCCAGCCTACCTTCTATCTAAGATGCAGCACATTCAAAATAGGGCAGTACCACTTTCCCTCCCCTTTGCTTAATATTTCCTGTTGACTGGCTCCTTGTGCCTATCACACTCAACCCTCCCCCCCTGTACAATATTGGTAAGCTACTTTACTGCCTAAACACCTAAACCTTCTTCCTTCGGGCTGCTTCAAGATTCCACAAACCAGCATATCTGAGGTGCATCTTGCTGCCTCACATTGGCTCCTACTTACGCTTAAACTGTGGCCAATCTCTAATCATTTAGTTTCCCTAAGACTATTAAATCATAGCTCTTCTCCGTCTGGAACTCTGGCAGGTTCTCTGCTTTTTACCAGTGCTTTCCAAGCTCCAGAATATCCTAGGTGATTGTTATGCTCCCCAAATGCTACCAAGAGTAGAAAAGAATGCGTTCAGCTTACAGAGACCCCGCCTCTCCCTCTGGCATGCATTTTAATGTGAAGAAAATATTAAAAAATAGATATCCATTTAAACAGCAAACCCAAATAATCTTACATGGGTGTTATTGATTTATCCTACCTCGAATTGTCATTCATTCATCATTGTTCACACTCATTTACGAATATATATACTCAGTTATTTTGACAATCCCTCATTCATCCAGCCCATCCACTACACACACATTACACATATAAGTAAACACAAACACACGCAGCACCTATGCTCACTATAAATATACTAATTCCCCGATAAAAATGTATTTATGATTGAGAAAAAAATACAGAAGGCACTGCAAAAGCACCAAAGTCCCAATGTGGGCACAAGAGGTGAATGAAGAACCTCGGGGAAATACGCAAGAGTATAAAAAGTCTGGCAGCAGATTTAAGAATTACTCTGAGGCCTGAAGCTGGAAGTGATGATTTAAACCTATGGTCTTCTAACTGCAGGACTGCCGCTCTACGTGGAGCGAAGGGGTGTCAAGGCAGCGCCGGACTTTACACGAGGAATACTAACCAATTGACCTATTAGTTTAAAAAAATATTATCAGTTTAACAGTGCGGGGGGCGTAGAACCATTTTATTTAGGAGATTTCAGTAATAAGTTTAAAGATTAGTGTTCAAATTCCGAGCAAACAGATTACTGTTTTAAATCCACACCAACCCCTGAAAAACTATTTCTTCCAGTCTCCTGTTTTTTAAGCTTATTTAACTTTTTCACGGGGTTAAAACGCCCGAATTTTTTAAAGTCATAACTGAAGAAGTGTTTACAATCGTGATCGACAAAGCTCTTTGTGTTTTTGGCGGCATAAGTGCCATGTCAGATTCTCTTCAGAGAGTTACATTTGTGGATTGCGGCCTACTTCAGTGGACAGAGATTTTCCTTCTAAACCGTAACGCCACTGAAGAGGTGTCAATGTGAATTTTCACCGACTTGCCAATAAGCTGGGGGGGGGGAAGGGGGGCGGTTTGTTTGAGGGCCAGGAGTGGGATGTGCTGGAGACCGGATGAAAGTAGCTAAGCTTATTCGGGCCAATGAGCACTAATGAGCCGCGTTTATCTTTGAAAGGGAGATGTTAATAACTTTAATTCCAGTCATCCCACTGCCTAAAATGTTTGAGTTTGAGACGCAAACACCAGAGGTCCTCTCGAAGAGTGTGAAGCTCCCTCCACGCCCCTTTCACTTCTTGGCCCCATAGAAGCGACCTCTGGGAGGCAGCGGGTAAAGCGTTAGCTGAGGGCTGTCAGCTCACCCGTCACCTTCAGCCGTCAGAATAAATACATTTCCCGCGGTAATACACATAAGCCACGCAACCTTTCCGCACCCTTACTTCAAGAGATTTCAACACTGAATCATGGCAGATCAGAGCGGTCGGTATGAGCAGTTTCACTCGGAAGGATGTGCTTAATAATAATAATAATTTTCCCTTTTTAACTTGGCTACATGGTGCTAGGGTGCTAGCCGCCTGTTACTCACATATTCTTCACGATATTGATTTTATTTACATTACTTTATTTATTGTCTTGAATAAGCTTTACAATATAGAAGAGAAAAACGTAGGTGACATATACAAACATAAGTTGGGCCGCCAGTCCGGCCCTGAACAGAAGAGACAGGAAAAATGTTTTCTTACTATTATAACCATAGCAGTTGATAATAGGCGTGAATGTTATGGAAGCCAAGGAATCTATGGCAGTGGTGGCTGGTGAACTTTACAAGTGGTGGGCATGGGTGGATTGTAAATCGTATGACAAACCTAATAAACAAGTATTTGCATTGCATTAGGTCTCGCATTACTGAAAGTTTTGAGCTATTGGCGTTGCAAATTATAATGTTGGTTAGTTTTTTTGGGGGGGGGGGTTAAAAATCTCCCAACAGTAACATAAGTAATTAAATACAATCCACAAAGCAAGAAAAGGGTGCAGTACAAAAGGCTGTTACTAGGTGTCCCTGTGGAGTTGTAAAGGGACCTCTATTAGCCACATTAGGTACTGCACCCTTATGCTACTGCTAGGATAAAGTGGAAATTGGGACACGCAGTCTACATGCGAGTTCCAAGAGTACTAACTCAAGCAAAAGTTCCAATCCTAGTTTGACCGAACCTGAAAGCAGTGGAAAGCGTAGCTAAACAAACAGTGCAGGAACTAAAAAAATAATAAACATCTCACTGCACATAGAATCCACATATGGTTATCCTAACTAGCCATTCCAAGATGGAAGTATAGAATTCAGAAACGTAAATCCAGGCTTTGTAAGGAAGTACGCTTCCTGGGAACAGAGCCCCACAGGGCTACATCAAGCTGAGTAAGAGCTAGCCAAAGGGCTCAACATTAGCGAAGCCGATCGCTCAGGTGTCTCTGGGTATTTCCCGAACCACAAAGCCTGGCAACTGCTTCCTGTTGTACACTGTAGACTGGAACTCGTATGCAAAACAGGAGGATGAGGGCCACCAATGACAGCCCTCTGCGGGTCTGTGATTGGTGGCCCTCATCCTCCTAAAAACTCTGCCATTTTTTCCCCACTGCAGAGAAGACTACATGAAATGGAGGCGGGCGTATTCAAATTATAATAACTGAATCTTGGTAGCTGATCTCGTGGCAGGACTTTGTATGCAAAAATTCGTCCCGAACCAATTGGAAGACGCCGTCTCTGGAAAGTGGTCTAAAGTTACAACTATATAGTCTTCAAGATATTTAAAAGTATGATATCAGAAGGTACGCAGCATCTGTCATTGGAAGCACATCGTACCGTGTATTTGTATAACTTGAATGATATTTTATCAAAAGTGTTTGTGTTTTGGAAACAGTCGGCCATTTTTGAATGGGTACGTTCGCAAGCACTGTGAGAATTACCCCCTTAACTGCTGAGGCTTTTCCATCTGTGGTCAGCCTTTATCACAGTATTCTGGTGCTCCGCTGATACAAAGAAAAACAAGCAGTGTTGTGAGGGTGCAGGACCACAGGCTTTCACTAGGTATCCCGTGGGACCTCTTTTGGCCATGTATGGTACTGCATGCTGCAGCATGGCTAAGGAAAAGATATGGCACAGCAGTGATAGCTGTCGACTGTGAAGCTGGGGATCCGTGTTCGAGTCTGGTGTCGGATCAACATCCCGTGATAATGGGCTGATTGTTTAATTTCCAGTACGCATGGGACTAAGGTAAAATAACATTAAATTAATCAAACAAAAAAACGAGCGAAACAGCAGTGGCCTCAGAGGGGTGGTGGGGGCCTATGAGCAGTGTTGCGGGAGGGGGAGGCATGGGGAGATTAAGAGAGGGCAAGCAAATGAAACAACCGAAGCAGTGTTTTTGGAAGGGTGAGCAGGAGGCAAGGGACGGCAAGCAAATGTAGCGACTGAAGTTCATTGCACAAGTAAACAGAACAGTTAAAAGCAAAGAGGCAGGCCAACTAAAAAAAGAGTTCTCTCTAAGTATAAATAACATGAACAGTAAGAACACATGTAGGAGATGCAGTCTTCAGGGGAGGATCCAAAATACCAAAAAGAGGGCATACTAAGTGTATTCACCAAAAAAAAGCCAGCATTTCGAAAGGACAGCAAGAAGAACCAATGAAAAAGATGGGTGTGTTATCAAGCCCATATCCTAGATACTGCATGTCTCGAAGAGACAGAGCAAGTGTGGAAAGCGCACCTCTGCGCCATGGATAATTCCACTCTTGTCCACTTAAATCCAAAGGAGTACAGGTAGTCGAAGGTAAAGTAGAGCAGTTTAATCACGCTTAAGCGGGCACAAACCAACACGGGAAAAACATGTCTGTGAAGGGAATGATCTATTGGAACAATTCTCCTTTTATATTTATACTAAATTTCAAACAAGTCTTCGTTCAGACTCCACTCCCTCCCCTAATCCAATGGAAATGTCCTTCCAGTTATACATACAAAGTAAATAGCTAACCACACTACAATTTCAAGGTAAGTAATGTGAGAGAGACTCACAGGGCTTGACAAACTGCAAATTGGATGGAATAAGTGTGGCTTTCCATCTTATAGAAGCACAAATGATTAACAGGGTGTAATTATTCTAGCAACTGTTTGGTACTTTCCAAGGGCATGGAGAACAAAAAAGAATGCACAATTTAGCACTTACATGAAAAAACTTCTCAGACAACGATGTACAAAGTCAGGTAGATATAACAATGTCTGGACTCATGTTCATATTAAATAACCTTTTCCTCAAATGGTCCTTCGAACATAAGTTCAACATTTTGTCATTACCTGCTATCATTAACCTATAGTATCAGTAGTAGATAATTTGGATTGGTCCCTCATATCATGATAGTACTTCATTTTCAGATATTCTCCATCATAGGGTTGTTAGAAGGAAAAATAAGAACAAATGGGCCTTTGTAAGAAGGCTAATCTGTGAGGGCAGTAACGCTAATGTTCATTAAATCTCATATTTCTACTTCTTGCATCATAAGCATATTCTGTTGTGGAACAGAAACTGGAGGAGGCTTGCAGGCTGAAAGGAGCATTGTTAACAATTCACACAAAGACAGCACCCTAAAATGATCCCACCTATAACCAAGGCTATCACTAATAGTTTCCAACCCCATGTGAGCAGTACTTCTCTAAACCAACCTGACCAAGGCCAAATCTCCAGTATCCTAATGTATCTCAGCAGCCATTTTGTGAAGTTTTTGAATGGCCAAATTTACATTAGGGGCATTATCTGGGATATACACACAACATGAACTGCTTATTATGCGGCATACCCCTCCCTTCTCTGCTAAAAGAATGTCTAAAACAATATGATTTTTAAGGGAAACAAGACGGGTAGCTTGCATTTCTACAGTAATATTACTGAGTGCACCAGCATTCTCATTGATAACAGCTTCCACTACCCTGGTCAATTGGCGGACCTGAACACTATTGGCCATGGGACCCCAGAAAGGCACCAGGCCCTTCATTGCATCAATAAATTGCTGCAGCGTGGTATCTGTCTGGTCAACCTGTACTTCCTGTTTATTAAGTCGATATGTCTTGTGATAATCAGAGGGTGCAAGGTAAATGAGAGGGAGAATAAATGCGATATGGCATCTGACTGACCATCCTCTAGGGAGCCAGACATAAGCCTGATTATCACGAACAAAATAGGTGTTTTACGAGGCCACAAATGATGGGGAACTAGTGCAATTTAATATCACTGTACGGGAGCAACTATTATTCCCAACAACAAGGGACCCTTCTCCTTGAACACAAAAGGGGGCGCTATAGGCATGCACGAGTATGGGTATCATAGCCACCTTGGACAGCTTTCTCCCATTAAAGGATAATAGCATAGAGGAGTTGTTATAGCCAGTGGATTCCTTCCTCTCTTCCATGGTGCCATAGATCCTAATAGCATTTGGCCAGCATTGATAATAGAGGTGATCCCTAAACTGGCTCTGTACAGTATTATTAGTAACTTTGATATAGGAAGCATAATTAAATTCCCACCAGGCACTGCAAGACCCATTGCAGGATAAAGGTAGGGCAATAAGAGGTGCCTTCCTTTTGACTGAAGATGGCAGGAAGCCACATATCCAACAATCTGTAGCATTACAGACAAGATGGGCATTATGTAAAACTGAATGAATGTATTATTCACATAATGCAAGCGGTGTGCTTGCTTATGAGGGGCGAGGATTATGTAATGATGCTCTGGTATTGGTGTGGTGACTGATGTCACTGACTTGGCGACTGGGTGGTTTTCTTCTAACCACCAGAACAACCCTAGCATTCCTAATATTATTATCAGAAGGCACAGAAGCACCACAATTTTCTCTTTCTTGGTCCAAAATTGTTGTATACCAGACACTGGAGTCTTCCCCTCCTGCCACAGATCATAGGGTGACTTCCCAAATGGTCTCAGTTCAATAATCCTAGTCTTACCCATAATGTATTTATCGTGTATGATATACAAATACCTGTTCTTGATGAGCGTTTGATGCTTCTTCTAATATTTGTCTTTATGCTCAGACCATTCTTTTTTTTCCTCTTTTCTACCCTTCCTTGGATAGATAACCTTGTTTCTGCAGGCCTCTTCCTTTTTTTAAAAAAAGAGAAACAAATCAAAAACACCTAACAGCCAAAAGCAAAGTAACTTGGCTAAGACCTCCTAAAAATCCCTATCTACTCCACAAAAGAACATCAAGAGTTCCCAGTATCCTTTACTTCAAAGCCTCACTGGCAAGCTTATGTGCAGGTCCAGACGTTGGCGGTATTGACTACCGGCATGGGTTGCTATCTCTCTAGAGATAGTTTTTTCTATCAAAGTCTATAGTATTTGACAGTCCTAGCTCTCAAATTATACCTAGGCGAATCAAAATCCAGATGCTCAAATAGAGGTATTGGTATCAATTCGGGCTCCACAGGAGTGACGTTGATCAATGGATGCGCTAATTCTCCTTCAACCAGTTCACCATCATTAAAAGGTACTTGCTGTGGAATTTGTTCACTTTCCAAATCAGGAATCCCTTGCTTCACACATTGATCATAGGGTAAAGGCAATGGAGCTTTCTTGACGTGGCTGGCATGACGCCAGAGTTTGTGTCCCATGCACTTGACAGCAGTCTGAGTGGCGAGTAGCACTTGCACCGGTCCTTTCCAGCGTGGCTCAAGACTGGATTTTCTTTGGAAGCTTCAGGTGAAGACCCAGTCTCCAGGTCTCAGCTTATGACCTGGACCTTCAAGACAAGGAGGGAGACTGGCCTTCACCTATGAATGAATCAATTTCAAATTTTAGTCAATTGTTCACAAAAGTCAACCAGCAAGGGATATTCAATTTCAGAAAATGTCTTTGGTCTAAGTACACCCCATACATTTGTAGGCCTCCCCATGACAACTTCATAGGGAGATAAACCCATTTTCGAGTGTGCAGTGGTGCGAATAAAAAGCAATGCTATTGGTAGGGTGTCAGGCCATTTCAATTTTGTTTCAGCGCATACCTTTCCCAGTTTTCCTTTCTAGATACCATTATATCTTTCCACCATGGTCGCAGCCTGTGGATGGTGTGCAGCGTGAAACTTTTGCTTTATCTGCAAGCCTTTGCAGACCAGGTCAATCACTTGACCAATGAAGTGAGGCCCATTGTCGCTCCAAAGAACTCGGGCAAGCCATATCTTGGGAAGTACTTCTCAAGGCTCCTCAAGTACTACTCAGTACTCAAGGCTGTGTTATCCCATAGAGGGTAGGCCTCCACCCACCTACTAAAGGTGAAAACCACCACTAAGACATATGGCCAGGTACTACCTAGACCCCCTCCTCCCTTATCAATATCAAGATAATAACAACATGAGAAGATTTTGGATTAGGGGGTCGTAAACCCCGGCCGTATTTATTTACATAAAATATTTAAAACACAATTAATATACAATATTTTTCACAATACGCAGAAAACCATTACATTACATTGATAGGTACAGATGTCAGATGGCTAACCTTAACATATCTCTAATACAAAGGTATTCCTATCCGAATCTAAACATACCATAATCGATAATCATAATAATCACATTTCATTTTCTGCGTATCCCTATTTTGAGCCTACGGCAAGGTCAATAAGTGGCGCCAGATCCTTATCAAATTATGCCCGCCCTCCAACCGGAGTGCGTATGCGCAGGGGGCCCGTTTACCATGAGGGTACTTCCCCCAAGTCACCCCTGTACGCCCTTATGCCCGCCCTCCAAACCGGAGTGCGCATGCGCAGAGGGCCCGTTTCCCGTGAGGGTACTTCCCCCAGGTCACCCCCGTACACCCTGTAGATTATCTCCATAATGGGGCCCTTGCAGTTATGCGCCGTTTACTTGCGCCATTGTGCACGTGCGGGGTGGCCAAGCAGCCTACTGGAAAGCGTAACTCCCCTCCCCGCACCCATCCAGCCAACCGGCTGTAACTGCCCCTGGAGTTCTATGAGAGACCACTTGTCCCTCCCCTTGGGCGACCCCATTCAGGAATGGCGCCGCCCTCTAAGGACTTTAAATTTACTGCTCACCAATCATGACCTTACCGCCTGACCAAGGAATAGCATTAAAATACGACAATAAAGATAACTTGTACAAGAAAAATCTCCTAAAACAATGGGAAATAAAATTCACACATATGATAAACATAACCATGTCAACCTGAAAATAAAACTTCCTAACAGTATACCCCTTAGAAACCTGCTTTTAGGGGACGGTGGGTGGGGAAAATTAAAATACAGCCTCCTCGCGTGGCTGGTGTGACTCATGGCAGGCTGAAGGGAGCGGCGAGCAAAGAGGCAGCGTCCGCCGCTCCCCAGCCTTTTATTGCCAAGCTCACAGCCAGGCCAGTTCTAACCGGCCTGGTGTAAGCCCAAACACGCGACCCGGATGTGCTTACAATCACATCCGGGTCACGCCCCAGGCTTCGACCAGTGAATAACGAGGCGCGCCTGTCGCGTCATCACTGCGCGTGACAGGCCCGCCCCTGCATGGTCATCGGGGGCCGGCCGACCGCCATACCTTCGGCGTGGCCGATGCCGGCCCCGCCTTTCTATACTTAAGCTTGCCCACTCATTCCATTTAGATGAAATCGATCTGCAAGACCTCGAAGGGCAAATCTGCGGGTGTGAAATGGCCCGTTGGGACAGGGGTACCTTTTCCTGGGTTATAAGTAGCACATATCATGCATCTCCTTACATGTGACTCTGCCACTCTAGGAATCAGTTTGTTGAACCATACATGATCTAATGTAGCCACTATTGCTTTGGCACTAATGTGAGCTGGGCTGTGTGCCATAGTAACAATAGCGTTAACATAACAATTAGGAAGCATCCATCTTTGTTTCTCTGACAAATCTACCTAACATCTGGTATCATCTAATCTACCATATATCTGCCATGTCTCTTTCTCTTCCATGGTAGCTTCCTGTTGTATCTCTCTAAACACATTCTAAGGTATTGTTAAACATTGGTACTTCAGGGGCCCATCTAGCTGGTCCTGTAACATACATTAAAGTATATTCAGATCTGGCTGTTTGCTTGGCTGTTTCATCTGCAAAAGCATTTCCCTGACCTATCTCATCAATAACCTTTTTATTGGCACTACATTTAACAATGGCAACTTTTTTTGGTAACATCAGGGCATCCAATAACTTTACTATTAATTCCCCATGCTATATCTTAGAACCGTGTGAGGTCAAGAAGCCTCTTTCTTTCCATAATTGCCCAAATGAGTGGGCAATGCCAAATGCGTACTGGCTGTCGGTACAAGTATTTATAATCAGATCTTTATTCAATTCACATGCCAGTGTGAGGGCAATTACTTCTGCTGCTTGTGCTAACATTTGAGGTATTTTACATGACTTTACCACTGTTTTCAAAGTGGTAATGGCATATGCAGCAGTGTTTGTACCATCCAGTTATTTGAAACATGAACCATCCACAAACAGCTCTCCCTGTGGGTCAGATATGGAAGTATCTGTTATGTCTACCCATCCCTTGGTCTCTTCTTTAGTGGTGAACACACGATCATGGTGTTCTTCCCCTGAATCACTGGGGAGGGGTAGCACTGTGGCCGTGTTCAAAACATCACAACGTTTCAGAATGATATTTGGAGCGAAAAGTGTTAACTTGTACCCTGTTAAGTGTGCACTGGTCAGGTGCTGGTCTGAGTTTTTTTCAGTAGCACATCCACGGCGTGGGGTATTATAACTGTCAAATTGTGACCTAGCACATATATTTCAGATTGTCTGACCGCAGTAGCAGCAGCTGCTACTGAGCGCAAACAATTTGTCAAAGCCTTAGCTACAGGATCCAATGTGGGGAGAAAACAGGCACAAGGTCTATTCCTCCCCCCATGGGATTGTTTCAAAACAGATAAAGCACAGCCATCTTTTTCATGGACAAACAAGCAGAATTCCTTAGCATAATCAGGGTTACCCAAAGCAGGTGCATTGCATAAAGTATTCTTTAGTTGTTGAAAAGCATGCTCACACTCATCTGTCCAAGGGAGTGGGTTACTAATATCCTTAGATGTTAGAGCAAGCAAAGGTTTTAAAATCAAAGAGAAGTTAGGTATCCATTGCTGCAAAAGGAAGTCATACCTATAAAGGAGCGAACATCAGATTGGGTCTGACGACATTTCATTTTCTGTACCAAATGAATTTTTTGTGGGTGCAGAATTCTACTCCCCTTTGATAGGAGGTGACCTAAATAGGCAACCTCCTGTTGACAATATTGCATTTTAGATCAGGACACTTTATGTCCAAAGAGTGCTAAATGATGTAAGAAATTAAGTGTTGTCTCCTTACAACCTTTCTCTGCATCTAAGGCAATTAATAGGCCATCAATGTATTGGAGTAATACAGAGCCTTTTGAGGGGTTAAAAAGGTCTAATTGTTTCTTCAAAGCTTGACTGTATATACTAGGGCTTTTTGTATACCCCTGAGGAGCTCGAGTAAATTGAAAGGAACATCCTTTGAATGAAAATGAGAAAAGGTATTGACTTCCTTTAGCAATGGACACACTAAAAAAGCATTTTTTAAATCAAGCACAGTAAAATATTTGGCTGAAGACGGAATCCTGGTAAAAATAAAATTCATGTCAGGAACAACAGGATATATGGGGTACTATAACTTTGTTAATGGCTCGAAGATCAATCACTAATCTATATTTATCAGGGATTCCCTCTGTGTTTTTTTAAGAACAGGAAGTATGATGAGGTGCCAATCGGGCTCAGGCACGCCGCAACCATGGTGGTTGTGCCAGTCCCCGATGCCATGGAGGGGTGGGGCTGGTGACAGCACTGGTGATGCAGCCGGCACCAGCCCCGACCTTTGCTCCTGATTAGCCAAGAGAGGGTTTGCCCCGGAAGCACTTCAAGTACTTCTGGGGCCCGGGAGGCAGGTCCAATCTGGATCCTGCCGGGTCTCGGCCCCCGATTGTGGACCCTTTAAGGGGGGCCACGGAGCGGTGGGACGGTCTTTTACCTGCCGCTCCGCAGCTGATAGGAGATCCGTCTATGCGACTGAGTATTTTCAATTGGCATTGGCACTTGGGGCAGCAGGGTTGGATCCATCCAAATTTGGTACTCATTCTTTCAGGATCGGGCAGCCACCGAAGCCACAGCTAGAGGTTTCTCGGGGCATGCGGTACAGAGGATCGGTCGTTGGTCCTCTGATTGTTTCAAACGATATGTGCGTTTACACATGCTGTGAGGTATGTTATGTCTAATGCTCGTGTTTTTTGTCTTCGGTTTCACACAGTTTCCATGTCCTGTGCCGCAGGAAGAAAGCTTGCCGTCGTGCGCCGTTCGCAGGAGCCTCGAGCAATCCAGGTCCCCGCCTGGGGGCCAGGTTGAATGGAAGTTTGGATAGTAGGTCACTCGTATGTGAACAGGTTGAAGCATCATTTTTTCACAGGCAACTATTGCGGACAGGTTTCAATGTATCTTTGCATGAGCAGGGAGGTTTCCGCCTGGGGCAGTTGCGAAGCTTTTTGGGGGTACTGCTAACTAGGATTCAGACACCCCCACAGTGGTAATTGTACATCTGGGGGGCAACGACCTGGTGCATTTGGGTAGGAATGGCGTTGTCGAGGCTCTGATCACTGAGATAGGGTGTTTGGCGTGGGAGTGCCCACAGGCAGTATTGGCATCTTCCCACATTATTACCAGGTTCCAATGGTGGGGGGGTGAATCAGTTTGGGCCTTGAACCACTGGGTAAAAAGAATTAACAAAAGGATTGACAAATTGTTTAGGTCCGCGAAACTCCAAACCATTGCACATGGGTGCATCCAGGGGGAGAGGTATAACACTATTGCATGGGCTGCCTTCTGTTTCTTTTATTATATCCTTATATATTAAATCAAAGATAACATCTTTGTAGCCTTCCTCTCACTCCCGGCATATTTTGTATTGAGGAATGTGGGGTGAGGGAACACCTTTTTTAACAGTGATACTATGTAATCTAAGCCATTTTACCAACTTCATTATCTCCTGATGGCCAGACCGTTTTATCAATTTCTTGTAATTCAGGTGGTAGGTGAGTAACATCTGTCATTGCAAAACATTTGCTAAAGTTATCAGAAGCCATTGAGATAAAAACACCATCAGGAGAACAATAAATTAGCAGTCAGTCTTTTCAATAGGTCCAGACCTATTAAGTTCTCAGCACAATGTTTAGTGAGCAAAAATGGGGCAATGGTGGTGAAGGGACCTATAGTAACATCTAAGGGTTTGGATATGGGGCTCTGGATGGGGATATCTGAGAATCCAACTGATGTATTCATTCTGACGGAGAGGGGAGCCCCTGGAAATTGGTCATGAGCCACAGAGGTGCGAGTGGCACCCATATCAACAAGGAAGTTGCGTACTTCCCCGTCTATGTCCATGGTGACATATGGACTTGCTTGATTAACTGGAATCATAACTGGAATCATGACGCTCCTGTTACCCTTTCCATTGCTGTCCTATTGTGAATACTCAAAGGTATTGTAATCAATGTCAGTATAATCTTCATTATAGAAACTTCTGTCAACTTGTTGGCCATCAAAATAATTCTGACGTCTATTGTTGTTCTGACACTGGGCGAAATCTTGCCTATTTGTGCCACCTCTCCCTGTATCCCTTGGCACCGAACTACCTCTTCCTCTCACCACAATTGCTTGGCCCTGTAGGCTAGGGCATTCATTCTTCCAATGACCCTCCTGGAAGCAATAGGCACACTGATTTTGGCCTAATCCTGCTCTGTGTTGCTGCGCCGGAGCTGATGAGGCTCTGCCAGCCCCTCTTCCACGTCCACCTCCCCTCACATTTCACATACCTCTTTGTCTTCCCCTGTCTCGGAAGGCTTGCTGTAGCAAAACCTTTGTTTTCAATTCTTTCATTATCTTATCATTCTTTTCTGTATTTATTTTCTGATAATTCTCATAATATGTAGCCATTACTAAAAGATCTGCAGGTTCTTTAGTTGTCCAGGTGCTCTCTGATACTTTAATCAACTCTCTTAATTCTTTCATCAAATTATTCACAAATTTGTCAGCAAACAATCTTTTCCCCGTGACGGTTGCCAAATCCTGACCTCGGTGAGCCCTGAATATTTCCTCCATCCTAGTGAAATAGTCTGAGACTTCTTCTGTTGACTTTTGTTTATGAGTTGTTATTTTATCCCAATGTATGTCTTCTCTTGGTATTATTAGTAGCAATTTAGCAATAATACGATCAGGTAAATCAAGTATAAGTTGATCTAGTCTGTCTTCTGGCCTTCTCTGCGTGTCTAGATTTTCAAAATGCCCCCAGGCATGCCCAAAGTGTGCTACATCATCATGTCTTTCTCTGGGGAGTAGGGCATCAAAAAATAGATCCAAGTCCTTGAATGTCATTACATATAATTTAGTGGCTGACTCTAGGGCTTCATAAAACCCCTTTGGGTTTTTCCTAAAGTCTGGCAAATCTTTCTTTATTGCCATTAATTCATGCCTACTCCACAGAGTAAGGACAAATTGGGGAAGCAGCAGCAGGGGGTTCAGGAAAGGGGTGTATTTCCCTCATGGGATATTCCCCATTCAGTTTTTTGATATTTTCTTCTAACCTTAACACCTCAATGCAAACAATTTTCAACCGCCCGGGGAACATCTGGGGAAGGGATCATGTGACCTTGTGCATCATGCCACAATTGTAACACCTCTTGTGGGGTATTTTTATTACACAATGTCCACCAGTTCTCTATCCTTTCAGTCATATATTGAATGAGTAAGTTTTGCTGAAAAACATCAAACCTATTTACAGTTGGCATAACAGTATTCATGGTGGCATTATTTATGTCATCCATCCATCTATGAGCTATCCGTTTTAGTTCTTCTGGGTCAGCCCTCTGTGATCCATATCTGGTATTAGGTCTCTCCCTCCAACTCCCACTCCTATCTCTCAAATTACCACTATGCTTGTGAATCAAAGGTGGGGTACCTGCAGGCGTTTTTCCAGCAGATTGGGATGCAGAGGGGGTTTGTCCAGTCACTAGCCTTGGTAGAAAATGTACCTGAGGGGTAGTCAGTACATTTGGTGCAGGTATCGCTTGTCCTGCTTGTGACTGCTGATGAACAGCAGGCAGATTGCGCATTGGTCTGGGTGGGACAGGCAGTTGCTGACCTGGTAATTGGGCAGGAAGAATTGGTACATTTGGAATGGGTACTAGAGGTGCGTTTCCCTGCTGACTCATCTGTAGTGGTACATTTTGTGCCTGTGGGGCAGGTATGGGAACCTGTGGGACATATGGTGGGGGATTCTCCAGTAGTCTCTCTAATACCTCATCCCTGTCCTCATGTTGTTTGTCTTGTGTCACATATGTCTTGATGGTGGTCATTCTGATCTCTCTGTCCATACATCCAATACTTTCAGTTTGTTTTAATTGATCATATGCTTTGGCTTTCTGCAACGCTCCCTTTTTCTGTTCTCGTTCCTTCTCTTTTTGTTCATTTATTACTAGCATTGTAGCATGTTTTTCCCATTTATTGAAACTGTCCTACATTGCTTGTCTGATCTTTTTCTCAAACAAACTTTGCTGCAAATAATGAATTTTATCTAGATCAAATGAATGGTCCAGCGGCCATCTAAAATCCTCATTTCCCTTAGTATATCAATGCCACAGTCTGTTCCACAAGTTCACACCTGTCCCATATTTTGTCATCATCTTCCATGTAGGACTACCCTCAACCGGGACTGATTGGGACTCATCCAGGCGTGGACTCATGAAACAGTAACAACAACACCATGAAATATATTTCATTAGTTTGCTCATTGTGCCTTAAAGTCAAAGAACATCTAAATGAGAAAACATTCCAATACAATCAATACAAGCCTATTTATCAGGTCCAACCTGAAACCCAACCAACGTAATGCAATAAAATTCTCAATACCAAAAACAAATCAATAATTCAAATAAAAAATAACTCAGAACAATCTCACCAGGTGTTTACTGAAGACGTTCGACTCTCTGTACTCTGCAATTCAGCCACTTTTCACTTGACCAATTTGGAACCTCTGCTGGGGATATCCTGTTGCCAAGGGACAGCAGTTCGGGACTTCAGATGGCAGCTGCGAGAAACCAGTCTCTTCTCGCAAGGGCCCCTGCAATCTCTTAGTCTCGGGGCGTGTCACCTCAGCCACAGACACAAATGCTGTTGGATTTCCCACGTAGAAGTCCCTGCTCAGGCGCCGTTTGTGGAAAGCGCACACCTGCGCCCTGGATAATTCCACTCTTGTCCACTTAAATCCAAAGGAGTGCAGGTAGTCGGAGGTAAAACAGAGCAGTTTAACCATGCTTAAGCGGGCACAAACCAACATGGGAAAAACATGTCCGTGAAGGGAATGAACAACTGAAACAATTCTCCTTTCATATTTATACTATATTTCAAACAAGTCTGCGTGCAGACTCCACTCCTCTCCCCTAGTCCATTGGAAATTTTCCTCCAGTAAGACATACAAAACAAATAGCTAATCACACTACATTTTCAAGGTAAGTAATGTGAGAGAGACTCATAGGGCTTGACTAACTGTAAATTGGATGGAAAAAGTGTGGCTTTCCATCTTAGAGAAGCACAAATGATTAACAGGGTGTAATTATTCTAGCAACCATTCAGTACTTTTTAAGGGCATGGAGAACAAAAAAGAATGCACAATTCAGCACGTACATGGAAAATCTTCTCAGACAACGATGTATAAAGTCAGGTAGATACAAACATTTCTGGACTCATGTTCATATCATATAACCTTTTCCTTGCAAGCGCTGTCTAGGCGAGACTTAAAAACTATGCTCTTCAAAATCAAAAAAAGTGTATTTCTTTAACATGCGGAAGTGTTTCACCTTAGAACACATGATGATATAACTGCATTGAGAGGTATTTATTAAAAGTCAGAGATGTTAATCAAGAACTTAAAAACATTCATGCCCTCCCTCCCCTACAGCCCCTGCAGTCCACATGACAACGCCATTAGGGAACTAAGAGGTGAGTTAGATGTCATCTGCACCCTATACCTGCCTACATTCTTATTATAGATTGTGCAACATAATAGTCAAATCGAACAACAGAGATTTACATACACACATCCTTAACTCTATATTTGAAGCTGCTCTCATGAAGCAATGCTTGGCGTCTTTAACTGCTACCTTGGATCATTAGTGTTCTTGAGGCAGAAAGTGTGATCTACAATTAAATCAAACAGTAATAGTTTAATTGTTTGTCTGGGCTCTTTTTCATGTTGGGGAAGACTCACTCATCAGACATTCCTGTTCTGTGAGCTTGAACACATGAAAGCAGCACTTGCAAGACCAAATTTGTCGATGCAAGATGCATAGACCCAATTAAAAAATTAACCATTTCACATTAAAAAAAATTATTTGCAGAACTTGTGGAAAGGGAAGTGGTGGAACAAACGGCACAGAATGTTCCAATACAATAGTCAGGCAGCAATCCACCACACCTTACTAAAGCAATGCCTCGGTGTTGACTTGGCTGAATCTGGCAACGTGACAAAACTTTAGCAGTGAGCGCTGCATTTTATGCAAGACCAGAGGCTCCTATTATGCTTCTCTGATTTTGCTTTATTCAAATAACAGCAGTCAAGAAACACAAAAGAACTACAAATCCCATGACGTCTGGCGACAAGTAGCCAATGGGGTAACAAAACGTAGCAAAACAGTAACCAATGGCAGTACAGTACCACCTATAATTCTCAGCTTGGCTGCGAACAGTCCTGTTTTCTTGCTACTCACAGTCAAGATAAGTATTATTTATGTATTTTCTTTTATTACAATAATGACTGGTTTTTCTGGTATTCTATTGAGATTTCTGACCATATACATACTGCACTGTGGTTTATTCTAGCCCTGTCAGAACGTTGCTGCATCTGTCCTCAAGCGCCTGTTTCTCGCTCTCCTGCATGTCTTGGACTGCGGTCACCATTTTGTCTGCAGTCCAAGACGTGCATTTCTCCTCAGCTTTTCCTGCCTCATGTTCTTGGTATTTGCGGCGGTTCACTGCCTTTTTTCTTCCTTTGGCTCCAGCTTTGTTCCGGTTGGTGTCTCTCTCTGACTCGGACTGTAGCTCCTCCCAGTTTCCTAGACCGCTGCCCTTGGCTTCCTCCGGGGTGCCACGCTCATTAGGAGGGGCTTACCCTTACTTCACCTCCTCCTTCAATTTTAACCCCTTTGTGGCATTTTTTGCATTGTTTCATTGCTTGCTCCTTATTTTATACCAAATATGGAGATTGACAGCTCTCCTTATTACAAGATAATGAAGAGGAAGAGAATTCTCTAAAGGACAATTTAAATGAGTTTATTCAGACTTCGGTGGAGAAGGCTGTTGCTGCCTCTATGGACAAAGTGTCTAAAAATATAGAGAGTTCTGTGATTGATTTAATGTCTAAGACGACTTTGGCCCATTCTGCGGGGGAAAGCAAAAAGCACAAGGCTATGGGTTTTCCTATGGCAGCTAATGTCAAAGCCACAACAAAAGCTAATGTTCCGCTGCTATCTAGTGAGGTTTCCTCACACAAGGAAGAGGACGTGGTTCCTCTCAGGCCACCTTCTAAGGAGAAGATTGATGTTTTGCCATCCAAAAATTGTAAAAAAAATTAAAAAAATATCTTAATATTAAATTGTCTCCTAATGTAATAACTCATATACCTGACACAGATGATAACATGGGTACTCTGAACTCAGACAATGATAAGGATGGTGTTGGGGACACAGACCCATTTTCCACCTCCCCTCCAAAAAAATGGAAGTTGTCCTCCCCTTCTCATGATCCTTTCACACCCAAAATGGTGTTAGACACAGATGGTGTCCCTATGTTTGACCCTAATTTGATACACCATCCCAATTCCATGGAATGGTTCCCTGCTGATCATCTTGGAGAGTACATTGCCTCTAGGCTTTGGTTACCTTTAGACAAGCAGACTAGAGCTAAATTAAAGTCAGAGTGCCAGAGACCTCTCTCCCTTCAAAAATTACTGTCACTCCATCTATTGACCCCTCTATACTTACCTTTTTCTCAAAGTTCGGTAAAGATCCCTGCAAGGGGGTAAACAAAGCCTGGTCCACCTGTCAGTATAAACGTTTAGATTTATTTGGTCCCCTGGCCTGTATATTTGACCTGGGGAGGCCACAAGACTTGATAACTACTCTATTGAGCCTGAGGATCTATATTTGTGGGTCCAAAGAGCCTTCTGTTTACTAAGCAATGCTAACGCTGCCATTACTCATAAACGTTGAAAAGGAATCTTATTAAAATTGGACCCCAAGCTTGTGAATCTTGTGTCCATGGATCCTAGGATAAAAGCGGAAGGTCTATTGTTTGGGGATTCT
This sequence comes from Calotriton arnoldi, assembly GCA_963921515.1. Taxonomy (NCBI): domain Eukaryota; kingdom Metazoa; phylum Chordata; class Amphibia; order Caudata; family Salamandridae; genus Calotriton; species Calotriton arnoldi. The sequence goes on from CAWUFW010012199.1 coordinate 431,755, forward strand.
TTCATAAAAGAATTCAGAAAATATGTGTCCACATTTGCATTCCTCATTAAGGCCCAGCAGTCTCTTAAGTAGGTCTTCTCACAATGAGTTTTCGCCAAGGCCAGTAGAGGCAGGAGCCAATTTACAGGCCGCGGCTACCACAACCAAGGATTCAGAGGCTCCTTCGTCTCATCTTACCAAGACTACAAACCTCAATTCTATCTCCAGAGAGGCAGAGGCTTTTGAGGCAGTGGACACAAAGGTTCCAGTACAATCCCCAAACAGGTAAGTCTCTCTTCTAGCCTTCCTGTGGGGGCCAACCATAATTGTTCCTATCAAAATCGCAATCCACAGCCTCAGATCCATGGATGTTAAACACTGTTCAAGGTTATGCTATAGAACTGTATCTCTGGCCCATTTCAAACAGTGTTTCCTTCCCCCTAAAATTCTCTTCCGAGATGTCCAACTTTATTTGTCTAGAGATACAGTCTCTCTTACACAAACAGGCCATTCAAGTCACTTTTCCCGATCCTTCACATTTCTTCAGCTCTCTCTTTCTAGTGTTAAAGAAAAACAAAAAGATGAGGCCAGTAATAAATCTCAGTCAGTTCAACCAGTTTGTCGTTTTTCGACATTTCAAGATGTAGCAACCATAATCCACCTCAGGGATTCTCTGCTCCAACACGACTGGATGGTTCATTTGAATCTTCAAGATGCGTATCTCACCATTTCCATTCTTCCAGATCACAGGAAATTTCTCCAAGTTCAGTGGCAAGGACAAACTTAGCATTTTTCCTCCCTTCTTTCCGGGCTTTCCTTGGTCCCATGGTGTTTTACCAAACTAATTAAACCTGTTATCACTTTCCTCAGAGCCCAAGGCATCAGACTTATCATTTATCTTGATGATATTCTTATAATGGTCCAAAACCTTCACACTCTTCAGTCACAGATTCATCTTACATACTCTCTCCTTTCCGATTTGGGCTTTCTCATCAACACAGAGAAATCCATGATAAATACTTCCAAACAAATAGAGTTCTTGGGTTTCCTGATAAACTCTTCCAGCGCGACTCTTCATCTTCCTTCTGCAAAGATCAAAACCATCAAATCAGAAATCCTCTAGACCCTTCAGTGTTCGGTAATCTCTCTCAGAACTCTGGCGAGGAATGTGAGTCTTCTCTCGTCCTCCATACTGGCCATTTTTCCAGTTCCTCTCCATTATCAGGCTCTCCAGAGATGGAAAATCCACCACTTATGCACAGGCCTTACTTAGCCAATTCCATCAATCTGGCTCCAGAATCCCTTTTAGAACTTCAATTGTGGATAGACAATTTAGACGCCTGGAACAGCAGAACAGTCTTTGCATCAGCCCCAGATCTTGTTTTAGAATCAGATGCAAGTCAGACGGGGTGGGGCGCCCGATGTGGACCAATCTCGACTGGCTGTACTTGGTCTCACAAGGAGTCCAGATTGCATACCAACTGTTTAGAGATGCTTACAGGCTCCTTTGCAATCAAAAGCCTAGCAAGAAACAGGGTTCATTGCTCCATTCTTCTTCGTATGGACAACATTACCGCAGTCCATTACATCAACCACCTTGGCGGCACCAGATCAAAGCCATTAGTGGAACTAGCTAAATGTTTTGGGGAATTCTGCCTATTAAATGAAATTTCTGTATGTGCAGAATATCTCCCAGGAGATCTAAATTCTATAGCAGACTGGCACTCCCGCCAACTTCAGGACTCAAGCGATTGGAAGCTTCATCCTTCGGTGTTCAAGTCTTTACTTCACAAATTTGGTCTTTTCCCAATATCCCTTTTCACTTCCAGGCTGAATTGCCAACTTCCTCTATTCTTCCGTTGGCACCCTGATCCCTTAGCTTTAGTCTCAGACGCTTTTCGTCAGGACAGGCTGCTGTCAACCAACTACGCTTGCCTTCCTTTTCTTAAGATCAACAGGGCCTTGGCTCAGGTCAGACGCCAACAAGCAGCCCTGGTTTTAGTAGCTCCGTTCAGGCAATCTCAGGTTTGGTTCCCTTCCTCTACTGGAGCTAACAATAGACTTTCCAGTCCTTCTTCCTTTGTTTCCCAACCTTCTCCTAGACCCATGTGGCATTCCTCACAGTGTGGTGTTAGATAACTCCCTCTTTCTTTCGGCATGGAAAATATCAGGAGTTCCCATTCTTTCTCTATCATTTCGCCAGAATCTTCAGAGTACATCAATATATCCTGGGTTTTATGAGTTGGTGCCAAGTTGCTACAGCACAGATAGCACTGTAGAGCGCACAGCGCTGTCTCCCTAGGGCCTGCAATAAGGCATTCCCCATCATAAAACCCACCCCTATCCCGTGCATCCAGCACTCCAAAGAATGTATGGGAAATGTATTGGGGAATGATCTGTCTCATCACTGTAGAACATGTAAATCACCAATGTTTGCTTTCTCAAATGTAAATGTGTGATGTTTGCCTTTTCAAGCCTTTATGTTTCAGCGATATTGGCATTCTTTATGTATGCATCAGTGCCATTATGGTCGCTGCACGTTCCAGATATACACTACCTAAAAGCTGTCAAGGTTCCAGCGGTCTGTGCATGTCCGCGTTAACGCGCACAGTCCCGCTGACAAGGAAACTCTTACTCGGCTGTACGTTGCAGCGCGTCTGAACACGTGCGCACGTAACGGCCGACCTGGGTGCGGTTTGGGTGTGGCATGCCTATATAATGCCACACCCGAGTTCCAGAAGGCGCTTCGCCTTTCGCCTGTTCCCTCGCCTTACATTGTGTGCTCCGCCGGTCCTCCAGAGACGTCACACCGCCAAGCCTCCAGAGACTTCTGAGTTCGTCGGCAACCTCCGGATCCTACGGGACAGAGAAAAGAAAAGCTAAGTTAATTCTTTTTTCTACTGTGCAAAAGGCGCCCAACGCAAGACAGCAGTAAGATCAGCGCGCATTTGTGCTAACAGAAAGAACAATTTTTGGACACTCTTTTCTGCATTTAAGAAAGGATTTAGACATTACGGATTCGTCAAGAGAGACTTTTATGTTACTTGCGCAACGTATGTTTTGCTGTATAATTCTTTTATTTCCTGAAGTACAGAATCGTGTGAAGAACCAGTTACTGAGATAAAGTCTAGTAAGTTAAGGCGACAAGGCATCAAACCATTGTTATGTAAAGGGTGGTTTTGCGGTGTACTCCTTTTGGGTAGTAGAATGAAAGTTCATGCTCTATCTTTTTGCACATAGCAAAGAACTACAGCAGGAGCTGTTTTATCCTCATCACTTCCAACAGACACCACTTTGTGAAGCTTCCTAACGGACGACACCACATCACACGACGACTTCCAGGACGCAACGCTTGATTCCTGTAGATCGCAGGTAGGGTTTTATACCACACCTTATTCTTAGGGTAAGGTAGGGTTGGTAGGGCAATAGCACAAGTCAAGAGATCACGACCTACAACTATTTCTTGTTGCCTCGCAGGTCGACAACAGGAATTTGTCAGCGTCCGACTCCGGCCTTCCTCCCTGATTTTCTTTAAGTAACCTTAGCGTCAATATAAACTCACTGGTAATTATAGAGGTTCTGGGAGGTTGGCTCATAGCGTCTCTGTGAAAACCAACCAAGACATCTTACAGGTAAGAGTACCAAAGTCTTGCAGGTAATAGTGTTTTGGTAAACCTGACAGAAGGCTAAGCCCACGTAGTTCAATTTCGCCCAGACGCTATGAACCAAGCACCACAGATTTCCTTACAGGATATCGCTACTATGTTAGCGGAAATCAAGTCTGAAAATTCAGAATTACGCAAGGACATCTCTGTTCTACAGGCCCACATGCAGGCATCAGCGCCTACCAGTGCTCCTGCTTGGAGTTTTCCATCTGCAACAAAACCAATATTAAAACCACCAAGTTTTCAACCCAACACGCAAACATTGCATAGTGGTACCTCGACAGCCATGCCAACGCAGATTCAGGTTGTAACTCCCGTTACCGTTCCATTAGCTTCTCCAGAGCGATTAAATGGGGATAGTAGTAGATTCATAATATTTTTAAATCAATGCCACCTTCATTTTGTAGCAAAACCTGCTGCATTTCCCGACGATTCCGCCATAGTGGCTTTTATTTTGTCCTATTTAGGCGGGGATGCAGCCTTGTGGTCAGTACCTATTGTAGAACGCAATGATGCAATTCTTTATGATCTCAGGTGGTTTGAACATTCCATGAAGAAGTTGTTTTCCAAGCATGTCTTTGTTCAGTCAGCAGACCATGAATTGCTCAATTTAAAACAGGGCTCCTCTGACTTATTACTTTACATCTGCGTATTTAACCGGTTAGTAATTGAAGCTGAATGGCCGGAAGAGAAACAGGTTTCTCTTTTTTATCGCGGTCTGAAAGACGAGTTGAAGGATATGGTGACGCAGATTCTAGATCCCCCAACTACTATTGAGGAGTTTATAGACCTGGTAGTAAAGCTCAATCATCGTCTATCCGAACGTAAAGGTGAGAAAGGTCGTTCAGAACCTAAGATGTTCCAATACAAAGAGAGACCTAGCATCAAAATAGAAGCCAGTAGCAAACCTGACATGGGAGAACCTATGCAGATTGGAACCATTAGGGGCCCTTTAACCAAGGAGGAAAAGGAAAAACGTAGAAAACTAAATCAATGTTTATATTGCGGGAAAAATGGCCATTTTGTAAAAGAATGTCCCAACCGACCTGCAAAACCAAAAGCAAAATTAAGTGAAGTGGCTCTCACACAGCAGCCAGAAAACTAGATTGCTCGAGAAACAACGAGGTCAGTTTCCCGAGTAAACAGTCTAGTTTGGCCTCCACAACTCCAAATTCACTGTGTCACCTTAGTATTCGAGTACTATTACACTCCCAGGAAGATAAAACGAGAGCTTGGTCAGTGGATGCTCTCATAGACTCCGGGGCCACCGGAAATTTCATAGATGCACAATTAGCATATGAGTTAGGCTTGAAAAGTATACCCAAAAAGTGTCCAGAAATAGTGAAGGCTGTAGATGGGAAAGAGTTAACTTCAGGTCCCATAAGACATCACACCGAGATACTGACCATGACTTGCTCCACAAAACATACTGAAGATATCTTCTTCGACATAATTGACGCGCCTCAGTTTCGCTTGATTTTAGGAATCCCTTGGCTGGTTCTACATAACCCCCACATTGATTGGTCCCAAAAGATGGTTTTATTTAAATCAGACTACAGTGTTGCAACCTGTTTACAACATCAGGTTTCCGAACATCTGGTTCAAGGTTCCGACTTTCCGAAAGGAGCAAAAAACATACTGGTACTAGAAGGAGTCCCTAAGGAATATAACGATCTCCTAGATGTCTTCGATAAACAAAAAGCAAACACTCTACCACCACATAGGGACTATGACTGTCGCATTGACTTGACTCCGGGAGCAACCTTACCCTGTAGCCGTATTTATGCTCTAACAGAAGCGGAAACTGAGCATTTACGCACGTATTTAGATGACTACCTTGCCAACGGTTTCATTAGGCATTCCAAGTCCCCGGTATCATCGCCCCTTTTTTTCATACCAAAGAAAGGGGGTGAGCTGCGCACGTGCATCGATTACCGCACACTTAATAATGTGACCATAAAGAACCGGTATCCTTTGCCATTAATACCCACACTATTAGATCAAATAAAGGATGCAACCATTTATACCAAAGTGGATTTGCGTGGGGCGTATCACCTTGTATGAGTTCGTGAGGGCGACGAATGGAAGACGGACTTCCGAACAAAATTCGGCCTGTATGAGTACCAAGTAATGCCCTTCGGACTCTGCAATGCCCCAGCCGCATTCCAGTTTTTTATAAATGAGGTATTGAGAGATTTCCTCGATGTGTGTTGTGTGGTATATATCGATGATATATTGATTTACTCAAAAACCACAGAAGAACATGTAAAACAAGTACGCGCCATTCTTCAACAACTTTTGCAAAATGCATTGTATGTCAAAGTAGAGAAAAGTATGATCCATGAAAAATAGTTGATTTTTTGGGATACATACTTAGTCCATCTGGCATTGAAATGGACCCAAAGAAGATTCAAGCAATCTGTACCTCGCCCAGTCCCTCGTCAGTAAAGCAAATCCAAAGTGTTTTGGGATTTGCCAATTTCTATAGGCGTTTTATTAACAATTTCTCACAGCTCATCACTCCAATTACCAAATTGTTATGGAAAAACACAAAATTCGAATGGACAGATGATGCTGAACAAGCCTTCCAATCCTTAAAAGCACAATTTACATCAGCCCCCATCTTGATGCACCCAGATCCATCCCAGCCTTTTATTGTGGAAGCAGATGCCTCACAATTTGCTATCGGGGGTGTCTTATCTCAAAGGCACAAAAACACGGGTCAAATGCATCCTATTGCATACTACTCTAGAAAATTGTCCCCCAACGAACAAAACTATGCAATAGCTGATAGAGAATTATTGGCCATAAAAGTTGTTTTTGAAGAGTGGCGACATTACTTGTTGGGTGCTCGGCACCCTATTACTATCTATACTGATCACCGTAACCTACAATCATTAAGATCTGCCAAAGCATTGTCTGCCAGTCATCTACGTTGGACTTTGTTCTTTAATGATTATCATTTCATCATCACATATAGACCCGGGAGAGATAATAAGAAAGCGGATGCTTTATCACGCATTGGGATGAGTGATGAAACGAATGTATTACAAGAAACCCCACAACCAATATTACCCTCACAATGTTTTCAGGTGGGCGTTCTTAACACTGACGTACTCATGGACATCAAAACGCAAATGAAGACAAAAACAAGACAAGAATGGCAAGAGACCCACCCATTATTGCAATGGAGACAGGATCTGCTCTATATGAATGAACAAATATTTGTACCATCATCCTGTTTGCAAACTCGAATTATGCAAGCCCATCACGATACACCTTTGTTTGCACATCCTGGAGTTACCAAAATGTATCAATTGATCAAAAGGATGTTTTGGTGGCCTTCCATGTTTAATGATATCCAGAAATATGTCGAAACATGTGCCACTTGTGTTCAAAATAAGCCCACACATCAAGCTCCCAGTGGTTTACTTCAACCTTTGCCAATTCCTCCTCAACCTTGGCACACGGTATCCCTTGATTTTATTGTGGAACTGCCCCGTACGAAGATGGGGTACACCACAATTTTAACAGTCATAGATCACTTTACCAGAATGGCTCACTTCATACCCCTAAAAAAATTACCTACCGCGATGGAATTAACTCACATTTTTGTGAAGGAAATCGTTAAACTACATGGAATTCCATCCATGGTTGTTTCTGATAGGGGTTCCCAATTCATTTCACATTTCTGGAAGAATCTTGGAAAATTGTTAAGCATGGAAGTACGCACTGCGTCCAGTTATCATCCTCAAACGGATGGTTTAACAGAACGCACTAACCAAACCATTGAGCAATATTTACGATGCATGTTGTCTACATGTGCACAAGAATGGTCAGACATTTTATGGGCTATGGAATTCACTTACAACAATACGGACCATTCCTCCATAGGTATGTCTCCTTTTTTTGTCTATATGGGTTTCATCCAAAAACCATGTTTCACCAAACAAAGTCTCCTTTGGTGATTCCGTCTGTAAACGAGTTTGTTAACAAGTTAGAGTCTATCCAACAACAAGCTCGGTTTCATTTAGCTCAAGCAAAAGAAACACAAAAAAGAGCTGCAGATAAGCACCGCACGACTCAGCCATCGTATGCCATAGGCCATAAAGTATGGTTATCCACCAAACATTTAAAAATCAAGTGTAGCAAGAAATTTTGTCCACGATTTATTGGGCCCTTTCTTGTGGAAAAGGTCATTAACCCGGTTAATGTAAGACTGACGCTTCCATCCAAATATCGGTTTCATCCTGTGTTCCATGTCTCATTACTGAAACCTTTCCATCCAGAGACACGTATTACTACCCCTCCTCCTGCTATCAATGTAGAGGGTGTTGCAGAATTTGAGGTAAAGTCCATACTTGATGCTAAGAGAGTGAAGGGCAAGTTGTACTATCTGATAGATTGGAAAGGTTACGGTCCAGAGGAACGTTCTTGGGAACCACTTGCCAATCTGCAAAATGCCCCACGATTGGTAAAGGCGTTTCATAACCAGTACCCTGACAAACCTAGACCTATACCAACAGTCTTAGGGGAGATTCTGAGAGGGAGGTACTGTCATGAGTTGGTGCCAAGTTGCTACAGCACAGATAGCACTGTACAGCGCACAGCGCTGTCTCCCTAGGGCCTGCAATAAGGCATTCCCCATCATAAAACCCACCCCTATCCCGTGGATCCAGCACTCCAAAGAATGTATGGGAAATGTATTGGGGAATGATCTGTCTCATCACTGTAGAACATGTAAATCACCGATGTTTGCTTTCTCATATGTAAATGTGTGATGTTTGCCTTTTCAAGCCTTTATGTTTCAGTGATATTGGCATTCTTTATGTATGCATCAGTGCCATTATGGTCGTTGCACGTTCCAGATATACACTACCTAAAAGCTGTCAAGGTTCCAGCGGTCTGTGCATGTCCGCGTTAACGCGCACAGTCCCGCTGACACGGAAACTCTTACTCGGCTGTATGTTGCAGCGCGTCTGAACGCGTGCGCACGTAACAGCCGTCCTGGGTGCGGTTTGGGTGTGGCATGCCTATATAATGCCACACCCGAGTTCCAGAAGGCGCTTAGCCTTTCGCCTGTTCCCTCGCCTTACCGTGTGTGCTCCGCCGGTCCTCCAGAGACGTCACACCGCCGAGCCTCCAGAGACTTCTGAGTTCGTCGGCAACCTCCGGATCCTACGGGACAGAGAAAAGAAAAGCTAAGTTAATTCTTTTTTCTACTGTGCAAAAGACGCCCAACGCAAGACAGCAGTAAGATCAGCGCGCATTTGTGCTAACAGAAAGAACAATTTTTGGACACTCTTTTCTGCATTTAAGAAAGGATTTAGACATTACGGATTCGTCAAGAGAGACTTTTATGTTACTTGCGCAACGTATGTTTTGCTGTATAATTCTTTTATTTCCTGAAGTACAGAATCGTGTGAAGAACCAGTTACTGAGATAAAGTCTAGTAAGTTAAGGCGACAAGGCATCAAACCATTGTTATGTAAAGGGTGGTTTTGCGGTGTACTCCTTTTGGGTAGTAGAATGAAAGTTCATGCTCTATCTTTTTGCACATAGGGAAGAACTACAGCAGGAGCTGTTTCATCCTCATCACTTCCAACAGACACCACTTTGTGAAGACTCCTAACGGACGACACCACATCACACGACGACTTCCAGGACGCAACGCTCGATTCCTGTAGATCGCAGGTAGGGTTTTATACCACACCTTATTCTTAGGGTAAGGTAGGGCTGGTAGGGCAATAGCACAAGTCAAGAGATCACGACCTACAACTATTTCTTGTTGCCTCGCAGGTCGACAACAGGAATTTGTCAGCGTCCGACTCCGGCCCTCCTCCCTGATTTTCTTTAAGTAACCTTAGCGTCAATATAAACTCACTGGTAATTATAGAGGTTCTGGGAGGTTGGCTCATAGCGTCTCTGCGAAAACCAACCAAGACATCTTACAGGTAAGAGTACCAAAGTCTTGCAGGTAATAGTGTTTTGGTAAACCTGACACTGGGTGCCAGGTACCACCAAGGCTTACAAGTCAGCCTGGTCTTTGTGGGCAAGATGGTGTGTAGGAAAACGTGTCAACCCGTTTTCAGCGTGTATAACCTACATTGCTAATTTCCTCCAGCCGAAGCTTCAGGAGGCTAAATTTATCGTACTGTAAATCTTTACAGATCTGCCATTTCTACTCATCATCCTTACGTTGATGAAGAACCGGTGGGAGAGCACCCTTTTGTCTGTCAACTGTTAAAGGGAGTAAAATTCTGCAATCCTCCTGTTCCTAAGTACGGTACATTATGTGATGTAAATTTGGTATTACATTTGTTTATTTTGTGGCCGGATGATGCTAACCATTCCCTAAAGGTGTTGTCTGCAAAGCTTACCATGTTATTATGCCCGATATCTATTAAATGTTTATCTGATGTTAGAGCTCTGGATATCTCATCTCAACAGTTTACTCCTTCGGGTGTACTTTTTACATTCCGTAAACGTACTCAAACAAATTTAACCTCTGTTTTTTATCCCTACTTTTCTGGTCATCCCAATCTTTGTGTTAGACAATGTCTTAAAGTGTATGCACAGAACACAGTTGATCTCAGAACATCCTCAGACACTCAGCTTCTCATTTCCTTCAGAAAACCCCACAAGCCTGTGTTTTCCCCAACCCTTGCTCGCGGGGTGGAGTGGGTTATGTCTTTAGTGGGTATTGATGCTTCCATTTTTGGTGCCCATTCTTCCAGAGGAGCTACAGCCTCCAAAGCCTTTTGGGCAGGGTCTCGTCTTGAGGATATTCTGAGATCAGCTAATTGGTCTAAAGATTATGTTTTTCGAACTTCCTATTGTAAACCTGTAGATAATGCATCTTCTGTTGCCGGTAACATGCTTTAAAAAAGCATAATAGGAGGCTCCGGTCTTGCAATAAAATGTAGATTTTCCTAGTAAGTTATGAAGAAAAGTCTTAATTTTATTAAAGACATGGAGGCGAGTGTGTGTTATCCCACCTCAACCTGGTGTCACTTCATGTTTCTTTTTCCACCCTGTCATGGGCTCGGACACCTCCATCTTCTTCCACCTACAGAATGTGCAACTGTTGCTGGTTCTTCCATTCAGGCTTCCCCTACCATGAATTTTCCTGATGTTCCTGCTTCTTCGCCTTTTCCACTCGCTTTCTTAGGACCCAGACTTATAGACTTTTGACAAGATCTGCTTACATTTAGGTTGGCTGTTTCAATTGTACAATCCGCTTTTCTGTTATTCAATGTTTATTTTTAACTTCTCGCACAAGAAAAGAGGGCTGTTCGTAGTCAAGCTGATTGTTATAGGTGGTACTGTACTGCCATTTGTTATGGTTTGCTAAGCTTTGTTCTCCTATTGGCTGGTTGTCTCCCAGCCTCATAGGGTTTGTAGTTCTTTTGCGTTTCTTGTCTGCTGCTATTTGAATAAAGCAAGATCAGAGAAGCATAATACTTGCCTCCGTGCCTTTCATAAAATTAAGACTTTCCTTCATAGCTTACTAGGAAAATCTACATTGGATTTTATAAACCTAACCTGAAATACTACGGTTTTGGCGCCAATTCTCTGCTCCTCACCTCACAGCTAAGAAACTGTTCCGAGCGGAGCTGTCTCTAAATGTAATGTGCAAAAGCAGCCTCATTCTATGCTCAGCATCATGTACGTTTTCATTATCTACATAACATCACATGCATTGCTTGCTGTAGCCCACCCCTCCTCCCTATGGAAGCACAGCCTGGCAAAAGTAGACAATCAGTGCAAGGACTCCTGGAATGTGTGACATGGAGCCTGGTGCAGCACTTCTTCCTTAAACACCAGAGGCTGCATCTATCAACTGCACCTCTGCCTGCTCAACTACTCCACCCACTGAAGTGAAGATGATGGCTTAACAATTGTAAGTCCAACATCATTACGTCATCGATTTCACATGCACACTGCACTACAGGAAGCGTCTGGTTGCCTGATCTTTACTATATGCGACTATGAGGCAGCCTTTCATTGCTCATTATATAGTTATTGGTACTCTCTGTCAAAGTTACACTTTAAAACTGTAACGGAGATTGCAATGAGGTTGGGAAGGGCACAGCCCAGAGCCCTAATCAAGAAACCGCCACTGCCCTATGGTAGCCATCACAGAAACAAAACTTTTGTTTGTGGGCTAACTTTGGTACAGCTAAATATGCACTGACATACTATGCATCCTGTGTCTCAATTTCTAATCTAATTTTCTATGAGTTATATTGGGAAAATCCATCAATATGGCTAAGGCCTCCTAATTTTAAGGTCTCGCCTACAGACATCTTTTAGCTGTCTGGAGGCAAAAGCCTCTTGTTGACCATACCAAAACTTTACTGTTGGCTTAGAGCTCTCCAACTGATTTTGATTGTTTGGATTTATTGTCACACTGCATGCCACTGGAGAAAACGTTCTTTACCATCCCTTTGAGTAACTGACGTATCATTCCACTGCTCACATAAAGGTAACAGTTTTTTTTTCTTTCTGTTCAATCACTCCATCAGAGTGCATGTGTTTTCTTGCTCTCTCATGTGCTGCTCCCCCAAATACTTACACCCTGCGCTCCGTGTTGTGCGCTCCTCACCCCACTTACTCCTTTCCGTGTGTGCTGTTTCTGCATTTATAGTCACCCTCTCATTCCACACCCTCCGTGTTGTTACCTCCTCCCCCATCCTGGCTTTTAATTGTACCTATTTCTATTAATCTCCCATCCACCCCCCAATTGCTTCCCCACATGTTGTGGTTGGTAATTTAGATAAAATATTACATTTTTCTTGGAGAGTCCAGCAGCTGCCTTTTGCTTCATGCAAAAAACATTTTCATGCAAGTAAAATATAATAACTTTTATTATCAATCCAAGTGGGGTTTGAAATCATGGATCACTACATAAAAAAAAAGACTCCTGAATCATTCTGCAGGCAAACATGCATGGTAACATATGCGCACATGCATCATCACTCACACGTGCGCCTACCATCATCACACCTTTTGTGTCTCATTTTGTTATTGCCAATGCTGCACAGCATTGTCAAAAAGCATTGGCAAAGCTCATAGGTCAAAAAGGCGAGACTCACTTACTTTTTCATTTCGCCAAGGAGTAGCCAATGCCCCATGGGTGCTTACCATTCCATACAAATATCCATGTCAATGACAATGCTAGAGAATATCTCTTTGGGTTAGGGGTCGTTAGACCCCCGGCCATACTTATTATTTACACACACAAAAACATTTTTGTCATCAAAATGTGAACAGTAGCCACATTATTTACACATTGTTTACAAGTGAGGCCTAGCCTTAACAGAGTTCTAGTACATGGGAATCACCTAGTCTGTTCCTGTGCAACGAACAAATAACATAACCATTCCTAGTGAGATCATGACTAGCTCTGTGACCCTTCTTCTTACACCCCCCCTGTCTAGAGGATGGGTCCCTACTTATGGGAGGGCCCCACCTTTCCTCTCCCATACCGGGAGCTCTCCCAACTCTGGAGCTCTTGTACAGGGGGCCCACCTGCCATTAGGATACCCTCCGCCAGCACCCACAACACCCAAATCCCTCAACCCACAATGGCCTGTGCTAGCTCGTGCAACTGCTCCTGTGTGTGTGGTTGATAGTAAGGACCGCATGTCAGTGACCACCCCGAGCCCCCCGGTCAGCTGCATCCTCCTTTCTATTTGCTTCCAGCACCCCTTGGAGTGAAGCAAATGTTATTTGGTATAAAAGGATGATGTAAAGGGACCAGGAGTATCCCCACCAATCATGACCTCACCCGCGCACAGGCTTAAATATGACAAATCAGTGTAAAACACAATACATTGAATGCTTGAAGAAAAGTGTTAAGCATGACATTAATTACATAAAACCAACATCCTGATCAATTTCTAGAAAAGAAAAAAGGTTATACCTATGCCCTTGATCACATCGCACCACGCCACCGTACGCCCCTCCCCCCCCTTGGTCCCCTTGCTCTAGGGATGGGGGTTGGGGAAAATCTCTCACGCCTGTGCGGCATCCGCCAGAGTGTCGAGGTGGGGTCCACTAGCAGTGCTGGCTTGAAGAGGGAGGTTGGGGGGCATCAGGAACTGTGTGGAGTGCTGCATTCATCTTCGACGACGAGCATGAGAAATGAGACCTGCTTAGCACTTTGAGGTTCCTTAAATTGGGCGGGTTTGGTCTGTGTGACCCAGGAAGCATAAAACCAGGCAAGGGGCAAAATGCCCCTGTCCTAGGGATGGCTCCCTCCCCTGGCTCACTGCCATTTTGCCCTCTCTCCCAAGTGAGCGAGCCTCTAGAATATGGCCAGGGAGTCACTGATGTCCCATGGGTACTTACCATTACATACAAACATTCATGTAAATGACAATGCCTTAGACCATCTCTTTGAGTTAAGGGTTGTAAGACCCCCGGCGGTGTTTTTTTATTTACACACACAAAAAACATTTTTGCCATCAAAATGTGCACAGTAACCCCATTATTTGCATCTTGTTTACAAATGAGACCTAGCCTTAACAGAGACTTTAGTACATGGGAATCACCTAACCATAACTAGTCTGCTCGTGTGCAACCAACAAAAAACATAACCGTTCTGAGTGAGATCATGACTGGCTCTATGACCCTTCCTCTTACATCCCCCATCCAGAGATGGGTCCCTCCTTATGGGAGGGCCCCACACTCCCTCTCCCATAGAGGGAGCTCTCCCGCCTCAGGAGCCCTAGTGCAGGGGGCCAGGCTGCCCTTAGGATACCTACCGCAGAAACCTCCCACACCCAAGTTCCTCGTCCCCCAAGAACCTGTGCTAGCTCATGCCAACTGCACCTGCACAAGTGGTTAACAGGTAAGGACTGCATGTCAGCGACCGCCCCAAACCCCCCACGCCCCTAGAACCTCCTATCGACTTGCTGCAAGCACCCCTTGGAGGGTTCAGTGACCCGATATTAATTTGGTACAACAGGATGCTGTAAAGGGAACCCTAAGTGTCCCCATCAATCATGACCTCACCCACCACAGGCCAGCATAGTTCACCTACAATTTGGCCTCCCCCATGCACAGTGCACTTTTGCCCAGCCAGTCCAGCAAATTCCCAAGAAACATTGTATTTACCTTCCTTCGACAAGTGCACTCCATCCTGTAAGAAAAGCCACTCACCCTTGGTGCACCCATGAGGTATGGCTGACAACAAACTGCCCTAAACAACTTGTCCACCTTCCGGTTCAACCGGTTCAACCATTTCACCGACTCATTGAGAGCCCTGATCGACATACCACCTCTCCAACTCAACCTCAGGACAATGTTGGACCACGCAATTAGGGCCTCTGGGAATTTCTTTGAAAGTCAACATATTTTGAAGACAATCCATTCAAAAAGTCTTTCCGACCTAGCTTCATCAAATCATTGCCTCCTAGATGCACAATTACAAACCCTGGAAGCGAAAGCCACCAGGGCAATATTCTGTCCAATGCAGTTCTCCAGTGGGCCAAGCGTAGCCTCAATTGTCCACGGAAAGTCAGCTGATATACGACTTTCTTTGCTCGCAACGCATAGTCCCCTGCAGAATAAAAGACCTTTGTGTGCATCACGTAGTAGTGGCCCAATGCCAGCACATCTGTAACACCCCTTGCTCCTGCCTTGACAGCAGGCAATGAAGTATCCAGGAGCCACATCACCTTATTATGACCTTTACCTGCGTTGATAGGAGACTACTGTAAAGGATGGAATAGTTATAAAAATAGGAACCTTTATAACATGTTTAATCTCACATAGTGCTTGTAGCAATCAGACTTCTACCTGCCTATCCTATGAATGTGCTGCCCCGCCAATCCCATGCTTGCTGCAGATGTGGCTGCACCAATCCAAAATGATTGGGAACTATAGTCTGCAGGATCCAAACCTGCTGACACCAGGGCCCTGCTCAGCACCTTGGCAAATTAAAACATTGTGAGTGGCATCCCATCCTCGCATACAAAAAGGGGGCCTTCTGTCCCTTGTACCCGGTGGGCCATAAAGACTTCCAAATTCCCTAGTGGAACGCAATCAATCCCTGGGACCCGGTGAAGCAGTATGTGGTCGACCTTACCCTATCGGTCTGCCTTAGAATGGGTAATGGTGACCGCCGGAGATCCATTTGGCCATTGAATATCCGCTGGCTACACACCACCACTCATGTCCTTTCTGTTCTTTGCTACCAGTTCTCCCACCCTTAATGCCCTACAGAATGCCAGGCAGAAAGCTGACCTAAAGAGACAAATCTCGTCCTGTGACCTGCACACCCTAGCAAGGCTGGCCATGATAGTTGCCAGTTGCAATGTGTCTATGGGGTGTCTGGAGTCTTGCCTACACCCTTCCAATCGCTGCCACCCTTCAACGCCCTTTGAACTAGGAAGGTGTTTGTCCCATCCTTGTACCCTAGCATCTTTGCAGAAAGGAAATTACCACAGTATGTCGCTTGGCATAAGATACAGGTCGCCCCTCCCCTCTCAGGGCCTCCAGGAATGCGATAACTGACTCTGGCGGAAACCATTCTCCCACCCCTTTGCCTTCCAGAAACCTGCGATATGTGCAATATACCCCATCATAGGCACGCCTCGTCCTGGGCGCTAAACTGGTTGCCACGAGATCTGGTAGACTGAGTCACCAAGCCGCCATATTTGATTCGGGAACGGTGAAGGGATCTCTGCTGCTTCTGGGTGGTGATACCTGAAAGCCTGCATCTTAAAGCGAGACAAAGCATCTGCTGCATTGTTCAATACGCCAGGCACATGTTTTGATTTAAAACTGACATTCATCCTCAAACATAGCAGTATGATTTCCTTCAATAATCTCAAGATCCTCTTACACTTGGCCACTTGCTGATTAATGTATTCCACCACAGTCACGTTGTCTGACCAGAATAACACTGATAGATTGTGGACTGCTCTGACCATATTGTGAGGGCTGCCAAAATGGATGGAGCTCTAGGAAGGCAATGTTTGCCACTAAACCAGATTCCACCCAGTATCCTGGCCATCGTTGTGCACACCAAGATGCACCCGAAATGGCGCCAAAGTCTGCGCTGCCTGAAGAATCTGTAAACAGACCTAATTCCTTATTGGTCTTGGCAAGGCTTGGCCATACTACTGTCCCATTGAAATCCTTCAAAAATGCTTACCATTTTTTCATATCCAGGCAGACATCACTTGACAACCTAGTATGATGGTGCCTCAACTTCAGACCAGATATGGCCGGCGCAATTGACCTGGAAAATGGGGGGCCCATGGGTATGATGTGAAGCGCAAAATTCAACTGCCCGGCTGCCACCTGAGATTTATGTAGTGTCACCTTCTTGGCTCCCAGACATTCCTCCAATGCCCTTGTAAATGCCCTGACCTTCTCCTGGGGAGCCTAGAAACGCCTGCCTTGGAATCCAGTTCTATTTCTAGGACTTCAATTGTGGTAGCTGGCCCACAGGTCCTTGCTTGTGTCAGAGGTACCCTGAACATTCCCATCAATTCCCAGAAAGATTCTAAATCCCTCCCACACTCCTCTGTTTCAGGTGAGCCTAGGAACAGGAAATCATCGAAATAATGTAGTACCTACATGTGGGAAGATGTAAAAACCTCTCGAATTAAGCACAGGAAACTGAACAGCCCATGGGCATACATTTGCCAAAGTAGAAGGAACCCTCAAATTGGAAACCCAATAAATGAAAGTCCCCAGGGTGCCCCGGAAGCAGCCTAAAAGCGGATTCTATTTCCACCTTTGCCAGCAAAGCCACAGCTCCTGGAGCATTGCAATTGCCTGATCTAGCAAGGTGCACTTCACTGAGCACAGTGTCCCATCAATAGCCTCATTGACAGATTGAACTTTAGGTGCAGATAAGTTGTGGATTAAACAGTACTCCCCAGGGTCTTTCTTTGGGACTACCCCTAAGGAGGAACACTTAAAATTCTCCAAAGGGATGGAATCAAAAGGACATGCCACCTTTCTCAGATTCTGCTCTTTCAAAATCTTATTTCTGGCAATGGTAGGATTAGCCCTTAGTGGCTGCTGATTTTGCAGTATGTCACACCCACACAACCCTCAGCCAAGATCCTGAAACCGTTCTTAAAACCCTCATACAAAGACTGAGCTGCCGCTGTATTGCTGTAAACATTCAACCATGACACCATTGCTTGCCAGTTAACTGGGGAGTGGGCCTTGACCAACAGTGGGTTCTCATTCCTGCTTTTTGGCTTGAATTTGCAGATCCTTTGGGATCTGGAGCAAGATATTTTATTGAAGTTCCAGCATGACCACTTCTTTACTTCACCCCCCCCCCCCGAATTACCTGTTGCCCCCGAGCACGCCAAGAAGGGCTGGCTTGGGGAAGCCTCAACCTTCTGTGGCTTCATGAAGCGCAACCATGCGTTCATACCGATTTGATACCACCCTAACATGGGTGTAGTGGTCTTAATATGCCTACATTCTTTGTCATAGTCCCACCACGTCGTGCCTCCAAACACATCATGCTCAAAAACTATCCTATTTTGGTAGCACGCCAATTGTGCCCCCAGGGTTGGGAATCACTCTGCCATGATTGCCTAAAAAATCGAGAAACCTTTGACCCAATTCATCATTCTCTCCTCCACCCTTTTCTTGTAAGGCCAATGCCCACACTCCCTAGAATGCAAGCACTCTTTGCGCCGCTTGCTCTCCTCCCGCTCAGGTACACCTACAATTAACTCACACATATCTACATAATTGCCTTTCCAAATCTTCTCCTTAACATCTGTAGGCACATGCTTGCCCAACTGATCGGACTCAGAACGTACATCCCCCAAACCCATGCTCGGCAATGGTGCCAGCATACCTCCTGGCATATCTTCCTTGGGGAGAGGTAGGGCCCTGGCTGCTGCAGGTACTGCTTGTGCCCCACTGCCCACTTGTGAGGTAGTAGCCACTACTGACCCCTGTGCTGACCCCTGTGCTATCTGCACAGCTGAAGCACCTACCACTCCTGCCTGCCCTTGTGCACCCTGCCCCCCTATGCAATTCAAATGGGCCACAAGCCTTCTTGCCCTTTTGACATGGTCGCTCTCCACTACACCTGCCAATGCATCTCCCATAGATGGTGCAGACAACACCCCTACCTTTGAAAGCCAAGGCAAAATACTGCCTAGATTGGCTACCAACTCTGGCTGCCCCGCACTGCCTGCTGGTGTGACCCCAATCGCCATGCAGCTATTACTGTTCTGTACAAATCTGCTGTTCACTGCTGGCACTACCAATGCAGGGGGGCTGCCCTGACCTTCACCACCACTTACACTGCCAACTGGCACAACCTCAGGGGTGGCCCGCGGTCCTTGACACCCTTCGCTACTTGTCCCTTACCATGCTTCTTAACTGGAGCGAATGTCGCCCGTGGTTCAACCCCAGGCCTTCTAGGCATTTCCGTTGGCACTGCTGGCTCTACAGGCTGCCCCTCTTGTGGGCCGTGTGGGCACAAAAGTGCCAGAATCTCATCCATCACATCCACTCTGTTCTCCATCCTGTGCATCATTTCTTTCATATTACTACCTGGAAGTGCCCGTTTGGCGCCCTTCCTAGCTCAACCTGACAACCTCATAGAGTCAACGAAAACCTTTGCTCTCGTCATCAGGTTAGTTGAGGGCAAATCCTTGCTGTTAAATAGCCTCACTCGCAAGACAAAACACCTCAAACTCCCAGTCAATTCTAAAGGACTGTACTCTTACTCGCAAAGCTCCCAGAAAAGTTCTCAAAATTCAGCCCCGAGCACTGCTCGCAATCAAATCACCCTGCAATTCACCTAGATCGCAAATCCTAACTGAGGGTCAATCCCTTGGGGCACATGAAACAAATGGCTAGAGCAGCGCATTCCACCCAAGCAACACGCTCTGCCTCACAGGAAAATCTCCACTTAAAAAGCACCCAAAGCACTGTAAAAGTGCTTAATTTTGCCCAAAAGCTCTTAAGAAGTGCTTAATTTTGCCCAAAACGAATCACCCTGCACCGAAAGCACTCTAAAAGGGCTGAAAAATAGGCCACGGCGGGCCTCACCGCACCCCCTTTACCTTGCAGCCCCATGTGCCCTCTGGAGCTGCCATTGAGAGTCTAATTACCTATAAAGATTCTTGGGTTAAACTAGAAAATCTCTTAAGCCCATGCGGCTCCTGGAAGAGCATCGAGGTGGGGGCTGCCAGCAGTGCTGACTTGAAGCAGGATGTTTTTGGGCATCGGGGACCATGTGGGGTGCTGCATTTGTCTTCGGCTGCGAGCAGCAGCAAAGAGACCGGCTCGCCACTGCGTGGCTCCTTAAATAGGGGTGGGATGTGGCCTAAATGACCCCGGAAGCACTTTAGTGCTTCCAGGACAGCACCCGACCTAGCCCAATCCGTGCCCCAAGCACATAACCAGGCCCCGGGGGAAAAGGCCCCAGTCCAAGGGATGGTCCCCCGGCTCCCTGCCATATTATCGTCTCTCCCAAGTGAAAGAGCCTCTGGAAATGCTTGTTTTCCATACTACAATTCATTAAAGATAAGAGAAGAAGTTTTTCTTGTATGTTTATTTAACTATACTTACTCCTTTTTCTATGATATTTCTCTTTTAAGCACAGCTGGAGCTATATCAAAGTAAAACACATTTTTCAATGTATCGTATCTGGAAAACATTTGGAGTTGCCTTTGAGAACTACATAAAAAAAAACATAAACTTAAACATGAAAATGACAATGTGGTGTACAAGTGGGGTAGGTATGTGCAGAAGAATGACTCCGGGATTTTGTACAAAGTTGGAATGTGTTATCTCAGTGGGACAGGAACTAGGACTCATATACAAACATAATAATATACACAGTGCATTGTTCTCTACCTGAAGGACATACAGGAATGTATGTTCAGTAGTAATAATAATAGTTATAGTTCTCAATGTACGTATCCCATGGCAGTGAAAATAAATGTGGCTCAATAAAACATCTTACTGGAAACGTGTACAAATAAACGCTCAGTCACACTTTTGTTACTGTAGTGCAAAGATCGAGTGCTTTGTAATTTTCCTAGTATAGCGTAACGGATTTGAAAACTCGCTGCTCTATGCCTTCCAGACTAAGGGCCAGATGTATCAAGCTATTTTGCGTTCGCAAACGCTGCAAATCGCAAAAATAGTGCGTTTGCGAACGCAAAATAGCATGTCCCAATGTATGACAGTTTTCCGAATCGCAAAATGGATAATTGCAAAAATTGCGATTACCAAATTTGCGAAGCAACAAATCTGCGAAAAACCCTTTGCGAATTTGCAATTTGAGAGTCCAAAACTACGAGTTTGCAAAAATGTATGTCGCAGATTGCGAATTCGCAATAGAATGTATGAAAAATTCGCAAATTGCGAATAAGTAAAATTTTCAATTTTGCACCTTCAAATTACCACCAACTCAGGGCAGGTGGTAACCAGGTGCAACCTATTTAAACAGGCCCAGAATGCCTCAGTGTCTTTCACAATGGCAGCGCTCTATGTCATAGCGAGGAGGATGCGGATTCAAGCAGCAGCACAGAGAAGGAGGAGGAGACAGGAACGCGTTTACAGAGTGCGCATAACCCTGTTTCAGCAGACAGAGGAAGAAATACCTGAGAAGTATAGACTAGACTCAGCAACTATACTAGACCTGATAGCTGACCTACAACCTATACTTGAGCATCCAACACGCAGGACCCAAGCCATTCCAACACATGTGCAGGTCCTCTGTTCACTGTACCTACTAGCATCAGGGAGCTTCCAGTGTGTCATAGCTACAGCAGGAGGGGTGTCCCAAAGTTGCCTGTTGCGCTTCTTTAATGCATTCTTGGATGCAATGGTACAGAGGATACACCATTACATCAGATTCCCCACCACACAACAGGCATTGCAGCAGACCAAATTGGATTTCTACCAGCTAGCACAGTTCCCACATGTCATCGGGTGCATTGATGGGACACATGTAGCCCTCTGTCTCCCCTCAGATAATGAGTACATATTCAGGAACAGGAAATCATTCCATTCACTCAACATACAGGTCATATGTAACGCAAAACACATAATAACTGAGATAGTGGCCAAATATCCTGGCAGTGTACACGATTCCTTCATATTTAGACACAGTGGAATATACACAGGTCTCACGGGGGTGAATTTGGCGAAGGATACCTGCTAGGTAAATGCATTTTACACACTCTGATGGACTCATTACTTCTGCATGAATAGGCCAGTGATTAACCATATGCCTTCCATCCGGTAGGTGACACTGCATATGCTGTGCGCTCATTCATCCTCACACCATACCTCAATTCGGCTAATCAGAGTGAGAGAAAATAGAATGGCGCACACAAGTCAACGCGCAGTGTCATCGAGCGGACATTTGGAATACTGAAGAGCAGGTTCCGCTGTCTGCACAAAAGTGGAGGAGCACTGCAGTATAGGCCTGATACCTGTTGCAAGATTGTGGCTACTTGTGCCATGCTGCACAACGTCGCAACAACAAAAGGCATACAAGTGGAACTCACAGATTCCGAATCAGATGAAGATGAGGAACCAGGTCCACGTCTCAGAGCAGCAGGTGGTGTAGGTGCAGCTGATGGCAGACAGAGACGTGATGAAATAACACGCAACTATTTCTAGGTGAGTAATGATGACACAAAGCAACTCATGACTGTTGAATAGCTGTGTTTTAATATACCTTGACATCAGGTAAAATGTCTTCACACAGATTACAAGTCACAACTAATGTGTGGCTTTTGGTGTTTAACATTCCATGTACACAGTCCATGCACATGTATGTGACTTCAGGATGTATGCATGGGTTACCTCACCCATTTGCATGCTTCTGTCGCAACACTGTCTATTTCTTACGCACCCGTGACGCACTTGCACGGTCAATGTTCACACTGCCCTCGCTTGATGAGGCATCGGATGCTGTTCCCTGCCTCACACTCCGCCGTCTGGGTTCAGTCACGGTGGGGTAATGCTGCTGCGGCTGGAGACCTCTTTACTGTCCCCTGCACCCAGAATACCTGGCCAGCTATGTTGGCTGTCTGTAGCTGTTCAACTGCAGTTGTGACCTGCACCAACCCCTTGGCAATATCCTGGCTGCAGTGTGCCATTTCAACCTGAATGGACATTGTGCGTCTGGAAAGGACAGCTGTGGCACTGCACAGACGGTTGACTGCCTTAGTGTAATGATCCAGACGGGTAAATAGGCATTGCTTTTCCCTACGTCTGGAGGCATGGTCCCTCTGCATGGTGTCACAGAGCTCTTTGATGGCTACGGTTATGTCCTTCATGCTGTCTGCACATGCCTTGTTACCCTCGGCCACAGTGTTGTTGAGCTCCCTGATGCCATCCTTTATGTCAGTCAGATTGTGATTTATAGACACCAGCTGCCTTTGCATTGACCGCATGCTTTTTGCTTGTAGCCGCTGCCCCTTCACCATTGTGCCCTCCAGCCCAGAGAAGACAGAGATTCCTCTCCTTCGTCGGTGGTGTGTTGTGCCCTTGGTCTGCGTTTCATGCGACTGCTGTCGCTATGGTGCACAGGGGATTGGTCATGTTGGTGTCGTGCCTGCTCTTCGTGCCTTGGCTGTGGCTCATCCTGGATGGCTTGCACTCCTGCCTCCAACTCCTGTAGTGGAGCCACAGTGTAACGGTGTGGTCTTGGTGCAGGTGTTGTCTGTGTTGTGTGGTCTGACTCCTCTCCCCCTGCCTGTTCCTGTAGCTGTTGTGCCTCATCAATTGGTGTGTCCTCACCCTGTGTCGCAGGTTCATCTGTGAATACAAGAGAACTACTTATTGTGTGTCCTGCTTTCTGTCATTTCCAAAATAAATTTACTTCAGTTGGTATACCTAAATGCTGTGCTTAAATTTGTCTTTTACTGGTGTATCTCAACTGCAGATATGTTACTTTGTATCAATGCTTTACTGTGTTATGTGTGGGACTGCATCTCCCATAATGCATTGCTGGGTGATCACAAAATTGTGGCATGGAGTGGCTATCATACTTGGATATTGAGTCATTCCTGAGTGGGGTGTTTAGGGGGTAATGGGTCAGGGGTGATTTAGCATGCATCCTACCTTGTCTGTTGTTGGGCGTGACTGAGCTATCAATGTCTGTTACGCCGCTGATGAATTCTGGCTCTAGCGTGGACTCCACCAATTCCTCAAGGGGTGTTGACGCTGGCTCAGTAGATGGACCTCCACCAGTTATCTTGGCCTCCGCAAGCCTGCTTGCAACCTTTTCTTTTGCCCTTGAGCGCAAGTCGTACCAGCGCTTGCGTAGGTCCTCTATTGAGCGCTGTGTGATACCAATGGCATTTACTTTTGCCTGTATGTCCAGCCAGATTTTTCTCTTCTCTGACTCAGGGATGTGCAGAGATTTTTTTACCAAACAGCTGTTCATGGCTCCTCACCATCTCCACAATGAGGACCTCCAGTTCTTTTTCACTGAATTTCTGTTTCCTTTTTCTTACTGCAGCCTCCTTTGCCTTATCCTGTGTATCCATGGTGGGTTTGTGGGTGTATTTGCACTCCAGATGGGCTTCTGAGTGGTGTGCTCCTGCTCCCAGCCTCTAACACAGCCTCAGGCACTCAGAAACAGCATGGGCAGTCACACTTCCTGGTTGTGGTGTCATCATGCTGCACCTGAATGGCAGATTCGCAATTTTGCGTAATTGCGTTTTCGCAATTACAGAATCGCAATTTTAGAAATCGGTAATTGTGAGAGCGATTTTTACCGAATCGCTATTTTTTTGCAATTTTTTTCCAGCATAGCGTTTTGCGATTCTCGAATAGCGATTCAGTAAAAATCGCTATTTGGGAATCGCAAACTGCTTTTTGATACATCTGGCCCTAACTGTCATAGGCACTTTAAAGAGGAAAGAAACTAGTGTTAAAAAATGATTTTATCTTACTATGTCATTGTAGCCCCTTGTGCTCTTCCTAAATATCAGTATTTTATAGATGTACCAAATTCAAAGTACAATACAATACAATACAATACCAGCATTTGTAAAACGCACAGCTACCTCCGGAGAGGTGTCCCGGCGCTGGGGGCCCTCGGGAAGATTAAGCGAGCTATTGCCCAGAGTCACATGGTGCTGGGCTAACCTGCCGCCGGCACCGGGGATCAGACTGTGAACCCCGTGGTCCGGAGTCAGGCACCCTGGCCGCTGCGCCAAAGTACAATGTATTATCATTATGAAGCATTGAATGGGTCATGATTCCTCTCCCTCAGCAATCGCAGTAAACTGACGCTTACAGTTCTGAATCTCAGCAGTGATGACTCGACCTTCCATCCCTCTGAGGTCTTTAAAGATGATCATTGTTGGACTGGGTAAAAGCAACAGTTGTCAGTAGCATAATGAAATTGAGGACTCCCCCCCCCCCCCAATGCTCCAGACCCAGCCAGAAGCTCGTAGGCCAAGGGCCCACCGCCCTTGCACAGTGCTGGAGGGGGGCCCCTAGAGCTCGGGGGTCCAACACAGCATGGGTTGGGGGGGCTAATGTTACACCACTGGTTGTTGTGTGTGGATCAAAAATACAATTCGTTTGTGTAGAATAGTATATGCATTAAGTTAATAAATACAGAAAAGATTTACCTGCACAGGAAGGATCACACAGAACATCTGTAACAGTGGTGGGATAACAGTGTGTCATCCAGTCAAGTGATCATGCAAGCAAACTACATCACATAGATCCTCTGTAGCTTGATAACTACATACATTGTCCTGTTGCTCCATTAAAGATTATTGTGAGCCTTCCTCCCTCCAAGCCTGTGTACTTGATTTGTTTCAACATATTTCACTGTGATTTTCAGTGCTTAATTTGAGCAAGGATTTTTCGGTGCTAGGCACCAGCAGTTAAATGTCAAAAAGTGCACTTATGACAGTTTGCAATGTGGTGGCGCTGTCTCTCTAATTTAGAGATGAGCACAGCAACAGTTGTTTATTAATTCTATATACATTAAAATGACCTACGTCTGTCACCCAAGCCATTCATATAGCCTTGGGGGCCTGCAATAGTCTGAATTGACACACTTGTAACAGTGTGATGGTTAGTGGTTGTGTTGGTACTGTCATTGGTATCGGTGGCATTAGCAAAGGGTGGTGCAAGCTGCAGTGGTCTCCTGACAAGGGCCCCATCGCTTATTTTTTTCAAGATAATCACTGGCAGGGCTGCACTGGGAACGTAAAACAGGCTTGTCAAAAATGATAAATTCAGCACCCATGTGCAGACGTGCTAATGTGTGCCAGAACCAGAGCAACTCTCTCCAGTTGCTGCCGGGATCCAGTAATGTGCACCACCGCTCCTGAAGGTGTAAACGGCATCTAAGTGTCAAACCCGGCCTCCTGGGGCTCCAGCCTCCCGGGGATTGCCCGCTTGCCCTGCTGGCCAGTCCGGCCATGAGCACTGGTGAGCTTTACAGCTAATCTTTCGAATAAAGATAATACTATGTTATACTATTAAACACTTCTATGTCAATCAATCAAATGCACACTACAAACTCAATTCTACCTTAGCACTTTGAGTAGTCATAGTTGTTATTATCTAACTGAATGGTGATGTTTTAAAATATTCTGCATATGAAAGATTGAGTGAATAGAACATAAGGCCTGCTGGTTACACTTAGAGAGCCACAGGGACTCACTTAAGCAACTACACTGTCATAAAGGTGCAATCTGGGTCAAATTCACAAAGCTATTTGTGCAGTGTTCAATTTATATGTGTAAATAAATACATTTGATAGTGTAAAATTGCAATTCTGGTTCACAGAGTCATCATTGGTGTACAGATGCCCTCGCAAACGGGCTTTAAACAAATTCTGCAGAGATGGCAGAATTTTTGCATTCCCATATTCGGGGTCAGGCAAACTTGTGGGCAATGCAGGTATGTCCTACTAGCAAAAGTTGATGAATGCCCACAAACTCGCAAGTTTGTTCATATATGTGAATCCCTTGCAGACGGTTTCATACGAGGGAAACATTCATAGATATACTCATGTCAAGGGCAGGAGTAAGTATGTTTCCAGAGTGGTCATCGTCATGGGGCCCTCATCACATTCTGCAGGAGGGCGCCATCATGTTTACGCCACTGTTTCAGGGCAGGGACGAAGTGCCTTGATGCACCGGCGCTAGGCATGCGGTTTTGGTTGCCTGCAGCCCCGTGACCCGTGCATGACTTCACGATGAAACCCCTTGGTTGTGTGCTCTCTCAGCGAGGGCCCCTGGGAGGGCATCTGCACCGTGGGCGGCAGCTTTGTCACCTTTTGGCACACTCCGTATGCAAATACCTGCTCCACGGGAGTCTCTTCACACCACAGCTCTAACTGGCAAGGGGCGCGCGGCGAGGGAAGGGGCCGCATGTCCTTTCCCAGGCGTCTACCTGGACGCAAGGGTGTGAAACCATCCGCGTGCACAGAAATGCATGCAGCAGATGCCTCTATGTAACGCAATTATGTGGATTTTTATTTTCGAGACGGCATGGCTTGGCCGTGCTCTGCCCTCTCGGGTTTGTGGAAATCACTGACCTCAAGTTTCTAGAGTCCAGAAGCAGGGAGTGGCAGTAGTGCTGAGCGCACGGGAAAGAGGTCCGTAGAAAGGAAAAAGGGACTGTGATTTATTGTATCAATAACTGGTGAGGCCTCACCGGGTCTACTGTCGTCGGGTCTGTAGATCACATGTCCTTGAAAGATAAAGAAGGGGAGACCGGAGGCGGGGGGGGGGGGGATTGGGAGGTGGAATGGTGGAATTGTGCAGCACTAGCGCTCCAGCGCCTCGCCAGGGGCAGTAAGCGCTACCCATTCTATGACATCTCAAGTAATCCAGAGGAGAGGTGGGAGACGCGTGGGTACTAGCACAGTGGAATAAGGTGCTGTTTTCAGGCTCGTTATAATGTAGGCCAAAGAACAGCAAACCTGCTCTGCTAGGGAAGGACCAGGGACGTTCCTCGCAGGAAGGGTCCGTAAGTTCATGCGTCTGCCTTCTTGTAGTCGTAGGGAGCTACAGTAGGTTTCTGGATGCAGAGGATGGCTAGGAGCCTGCTCATCAAAGCAGAGATGGGCGTGTTACACGGGCCTGACAATCCCACTACTTCCATGTGCAGATATGAAAGTGAAGTCCTTTCTTCTAAATGTTAATGCACAGGAACATTAAAGACGGTCTGGTTAGTGGGCATGAGACCAGTGCTTAGTTTGTGCCGGTGCCTGTAAGTTCTGGCCACCGGCACTCATCTTGGGGGGCTGTGGCTTATTTTTCATCTTCAGACTTTGATCCGTAGAAACTGAGAAAGAAAAGGGGGAAAGAAGAAGGTGGAAAAGATAGGGAAACAGTGACAAACGGAGAGAGGAGGAATGACAAGAACATAAAAGAGTGAGATAAAGATACAGGAAGCACATGGCGGTAGAACAAGCATGACGGGTTTCAAGGCTAGGCACTGTTGGTGTTCGGGGGAGCCGGCTGCAGGCGCCTAAAATACACTTTGAGCCCCTGCACGTTTTAAATGAAGTTAAGTACCAGTTTATATGTGGATGAGAATCGAGGAAATCGTACCCCTGTCCCAGAGGAGGCAGGGCATCTCTGCCAGACTCAGGCATTGCAGCATCACCAGAACAGGTGTGCGCGAATCTCAAGCTAGGCACGTGGTACAAAGTAAGGCGCTATAAACTTCCCTGATGGATGAAGTGTTGCATAGTTAGCATTAATTTTTATACCGCTTCATACATTGAAGTGAGCGTCTGTCGGTTCTTTACAGGTCCAACTTTGACCGAAATGTACACAGAATTACCTGGTCCCAGCGCACAGGTTTTGGCCTGTCCAGTCAAAGGCAAGAGAATCCGGGGAGATGTTTGCATAGCTACAATCTGGACTGCCCTTGACAAGGAAGTGGACAGGCCAGTCCTCTCAAAGACGGACAAATCAAGTTAGTTTCAGCGTCACCTCTACCTCGACTGTCTTGGAGTAGAGGCTTTGAAGGTTACTCCCAGGCTTTGATGTCGGGGGCGGGGGGGGAGGGAGGGGGGTGATTATGCTCTCACCTCGCGTCTTTAATACACAAAGCAAATATCCCAAGTGGTAAGTGGAGTGTGCAAATCACTAAAATGACCTAAGCTCCCAATTAAAATCCACATACGGTCTTCTATGCCGTAGGCCACAGCAGGGGATATCCTTTACCTGGAGGTTAGAAGAGGAACAGATTGTCCAGTGTGTCCAGATATGCAGATGCTTTTCTCAACTTTTAGTCTGTGTGGAGTAGTGGAACCCCTTCCCTCTCAGTGAAATATATCTATGGATCTAATCACGCGCTCTACATTTACGCAGCAGGAGAAAAATTAAGGCCATCTGGGAGAGACAACGACAGATATATATATATATATATATATATATATATATATATCTATATATCTATATAAGAGAGAGAGAATTAACAGTTTACATTGCTGTACACAACCAGGAATCGCCTTAATCATTTTCATTCATTTTACCATACTTGAGAGAATAGAGTCATGATTGAGTCGAAAATGTGGACTTTCGGGTACATACAATTATTTGAAGCAGGAATGTTAACCCACTGCGCTATTTTACCGACCGTGGATCTGAAAATAGCCGTATTGCTATTTGTCTATCTGTATGTTCACCTGTGACACACTCTCTTTACACTGGCTACTTCTATTTATTTCTTATTGTTTCCATTTTTGAATGCATGCATCTGCTTTGACTACCTTCATGTATCTATTTATTTCACGGCTACCCTTTGAATTGCATTGAAATTAGATTTATGCATGCGTCTCCGTAGCAGTTCATGTATTCGAATTGTCAGTGTGTCTGCGTGCTTACATGTGTGATGTGTCTAAACAGGTCTGTAGGTAACTGCCTAAGCTATGAACCGATATATGCGTCGTTTTTTCAGTGATTTACAAAAACCATAGTTATAATTATGATTCACAAACACAAGGCTTCTATCTTGCTGAAACGCACACGTTGTTGTAAAAGAGCGCGTGCCGCACTCGGTGCAGGGCAGGCCTACTCATATCTTGTATACGTAAATAAGTTTCCTGGTATGCACGCTTCATTTTGATTTAATTTCTGGAAGGGTGAAAGTGAACACCTTCGCGCTGGGAACCGTCTTCCCAGGGACCCCTGGCTAGCCGCGTTCACCCCTCTCGGCCTTTGAAGTGTTAATGGACCTGGAGAGGTGCTACTTCACACCTCGGCCTTAAGGATAAAGTCTTGGGCATGCGGGCCCCTTGCAGCATTCCCCGAGCCGGCCAGAGCATCAGACCCACTGGAAGACATGGACTTCTCCCAGGCGTCCCAGCTCCGGCCCTGCGACTACCTCCTGCCTGTAGACTGCAAGCTCCAGCCGCAGCTGAGCTACCCCGACTCCGAGGGGTACAGCAGCCTCTCCCCGGCCTCCTCCATCGACTCCTACGGCCTCTCGCCGCCATACCTCCAGTTTACCTTCCCCATGGAGGTCTACGGAGGTTTCTGCGAGCCAGCGCCAGACATGCCAAGGCTTGGGCCTCGACCGCCTCAGCTGGTCAGAGACAGGAAAGGCAAGAGCAGGGTGGCCGGCAGCCAGAGGTACAGCGCCAGCGAGAGGGAGAAGATGAGGATGAGAAATCTGTCCAAGGCCCTCCAGGGCCTCAGAAGATACCTGCCCCCCTCGGTGGCTCCGGCGGGGAAAAGCCTCACCAAAATCGAGACCCTGCAGCTGACCATCGGCTACATCTCGCATCTGTCCGAGCTGCTGGGGCTCAGCGAGGAGGCCCTGGTGCAGAGGAAGGAGGCCCAGGTGAGGAGGTGCAACCTCTGCCCAGAGGGCCTGGGGTGCAGCCAGGCGAGGGCGCATCCAGCCTGTGCTCAGAGTCCAGCACCGATGGCAGATTCCCTTCTCAATACTGGGCCCTGCCAGCCACCCCTCTATCGTCATGAAAGGCCTGGCCAGACAGACTCCTGGTTCAACTCTTTCTGCTACTCAGAAAGAATTGCGGACTCACAGCAGCACCAGACACTAGCCTTGGCCCCTGGACCTCAGCTGTCATCTCCTCACTACGGTGGTGAAACGAGCACTCTTTCTGTTATGCGCCACCATCCATACCTCGCATCTCCAGGCTGTGGTGAAATGAGGACCCTCCCCGTCACGCGCATGCAGAGTCCCCTCTCATCTCCTGACTCTGGCAAAATGAGGACCCTTTCTGGCACGTGTGTGCAGAGTCGCCACTCTTCTCCTGGCTGTGGTGAAATGAGGATGCCTCCGCTCCAGCGTGCAGCCCAGCTTCCTCTCCCCCATCAGTACCTCCCTTACCCACACCTCCCTGGGGCCGAACTGAGAAGCCCCTCAGATCTGCAGAAAGAGCAGCCCCTGGACTCGGACATGCTGCTCTTCTTCCCCGGAGACTTCAGCGCTCCAGGCACCCCGGAAGAGCTGGAGCTGACCCTCGAAGACGCCCCCTCTCCTGCATCCCCAGACTTAGGCTTTTGTCAGGTACGGTACCTTAAACACGTCCTAAACTTCTTTTGAGTAAAGTTCAGAGTTTATCGGTGCCAACTAGGTGCTTATTCCGGAAAGGGAGCCGTTCGCTTGCGCACTTAATGTTTACTGCTAATAGTAATGTATGCTTACATGCCCTGCTTGCTCCCTTCATCTGTGTTGTGAGATTGTCACTTTTGTACTTGACTGCGGATAGAGAGGGGGTGCGGGCTCTGCTCCACATAGAGGGGAACATATTCCCTGCGTACCGTGTTTGATGAAAGGATTGCACTAGGACGTTTCTCTGTTGTTCGCTTTAAAATTTGAAATACATTGCAATAATAGCAATGGTGACGTTTACATAGCGCATCACGAGACTGCAATGCCTCTAGGCATTGACTGCAGGCTTTGTTATCACCCTCTTGTGAGGCACTTTCACGTGCTTTGCACCAGGCCCTAACCTTTTCAGGAACTCAACCAGGGCAGTTATCAACACCAGGTTGCTCAGTCAACATAACAATGGCCAGACCATTAATCTTCAGGATTATGACATTTGTGAGATGATGATAGGGAACAATGCGAGGGAAGAGATGGCAATGCCATGCTAGAAGGTGGGGAAGGGTGGGCAGTGCATGTGTCGAGGCAATGCTCAGCCCATACGCGCGTGTGGTCTCTGACAGATTAAACAATACGTGTGCCAATTGCACGATTCAACGAGTGCACCTGTTTGGGGAAAGCGCCTTTGTGTCTGAAAGTCAGCACTGTAGCTGTCAAGGGTATGTCTGGGAAACATTCAGTAAATCAGACCGTATATGTGTTTGGGCTGTTCATGGTACATCCAAGAGAGGAGCAAAGAAATCCCCTTGCTCATGTGGCATAATGTGTAATGTTATAAAATGTCAACTTCACACCTAAAGTTGTGCGATCCTATTCAAATCGCTTTTCCTTTATATTAGTGCCCTAATCGGAGAAACCCAATGGCGCCTAGAAACTGTCCCTCCTGATTACCCTACCCCCATGTATAAGGTGTGGCATAGTGCTGAAGCAATGACATTAACCCTCGTGTTACTTCTGTTTTGCAGGATATACTGGATGAAATGTGCTCACAGCAGCCAGACCAGGACCTGTGGACATCCCTGCAGTCATAGAGATGCCTGCCAGCCTTGTCTCCTCCTTAACACCTCCCATCGACTCTCTTACCACTGTACATATAGATTATATATTTTATTAGTATTTAACATAACCATTTATAATTGTGTTTATGTATTTATGCATATGAAAATATATTTATGTATTAAAAGGCAGAACTCTTTCATAAAGAATAATGCTATATTTTAACATTATTTACAAGTCGTGTATTTGTGCAAAATACAATGTAACTATATTGTCATTAATTGATGATGATTTGTAAGAGATTTTCATTGTGTTTTCAATAAAATCTCAGCACGATTTGAACTCTATCTTGTGATTTTGGTATACTACAAACCAGATTGCACTGGTGAGTTCTTTAAATGATGCTCAGCTATACACTAGAGTGATCGCAAACTGGGCTCCCAACAGCGCTTACGACCAAGATGCACAACAGACGCACAAAGTCACACAGCAGAAGACAGTAGATAGACTAACGGAAACACACTCAGTCACCACAGCTTAAACACAGCAGCAATCCAATTCACTATGGATTCATTCAGATCAAAAACGCATTAGACGTAGCACATGGTACACACAATCACCAGCAACACAGTTCTCAGATCAACGAATACCTATTCAACACAGCATAGCACCACACAAAACCAGCTACACCAAGTTTAAACTATTTCCAGAAGCCTTTTCTAGCTTCTCGGTGCTGGCACATGAACAAATAAAATATGCATCAGAAACTGGAAAAGCCCCTGGTCACACCTCTCTGACTTAAAAATCATAGACTTGGAGTTCGAAAATGTGATATTGCTACCCGGCATAGAGGAGGAGTAGAACACAACATACTATCATATCATCACTGGCACAGATCCCGACCTAAAATGGCGCAGGAAGCAACCCAGACCCCTGAACGCTACCAGCCAATCGCATTGACATAAGCGTGGAGTGACGACTTTCAAAGACAGGTCGTTATAGGCCAGCATCATTATTACAAATGCAACTCCGTTCTGCGTTGC
This sequence comes from Calotriton arnoldi, assembly GCA_963921515.1. Lineage (NCBI taxonomy): Eukaryota > Metazoa > Chordata > Amphibia > Caudata > Salamandridae > Calotriton > Calotriton arnoldi. The sequence goes on from CAWUFW010012199.1 coordinate 465,041, forward strand.
GCTATGATGTCGAAGCACGCTGGTCGTGATATGCAGAATTTCCACATTGCTTGAGGCAGATACCTGCAGGGACGGGTGAGATTTAATCTGCCTGTAAAAAGCTCGTAACTTTTACAAACTTCGCACATGGTGATTTTACGAAGCTTTGAAAGCTTAAGAAAATAACACTGCACCTTTCTGTAATTTTATCGCAATTTTATCTTTGCATCGTTCAAACTCTTGAAGAACATTTCCCGATGTTTGAGAATTAAAAGCCTACAACTTTGCACAAACCACGTGCACAGCCCAGGCCTGGGTACAGCATTTAAAATCTCTTGAGAATACATTCTGATACATTGAACGGCTTATTTTTTTTCACGGCTGTTACCCCCTTGACAGAGATATGTTGCTATTTCCCAGCTTGACAGGTTCATTTTAAGAGAGGGGAGAGTGGATGTCATGGCACTTGTGTAAACAGCACTAGGTGTGAAAAGTTGCCGAGTGTGAAGTGCTGGTCACACTTCACAGAGTGACGGGCCTGCTTGGTAGGGAGCGTTCAAACATGTCGAATCACTCGCAGGGAACATGTGCCGCGCTGGCTTTATAATAACAGGGAATATATATGTACACAAGCCAAGGCACGTGCCTAGTAAAATAAACACATAATCACTGCTTCCAGAAACGGTTTCTTAGGATCGGAAGTCATTCTCCACACAGAAGTGCCATAGACACCAGCCACTGACTACCAGGGTTTAGGATCGGAAAGCTGCTGAGTAAGGCAAAGTTACGGGTCATCCCCAGGCACGTTACACTAGGGCCTGTGGACTGACTGCCTCAGATATACAAAGGCCCTGGGTGGGTGGGACGGCGGTTGGAAAGAGAAGTCCGCAGTCACAGTGGCTATCTACTTTACACCCATGGCAGGGAGGCTGTTTATAAACATTGATCCATAGTTATGGAGGGCATGTATGGTCACCCACAGGGCCGGCTTTAGGGTGGTGCCACCGGTGCCTCTGCACTTGGCGCTGAACTCGGGGGGCTGTGTTTCGAAATAACGTTGTGGTTTAAAAGCACCTTCTGCAGAGTTCCTTGTATCACAAACAGTTTTCAGGCAACAATAAAAATGTCAAGATAACTCTCGTAATTAATATTCCTGCTGGAGAGAGATGGAGTTTTGTCTAGTGACAGTTTTGGCTCCTCACAAAGTAGTACAGAGGGTTAATATGCCTGCTATAAAGAACTTGTACCTTACAGACCACAGAACTGTATTTCATGGGTATAGCTCAGTGGGTTACTACTATTGTGACAGAGAACCTTTTGTTACCTGCAGTTCATAAGTTACAATCCTAATATAGCACAGTGATCTATGAACTGCAATCAAAGAGATGCACACAAACTTCATAGTATAGATTATCATTTCCTCCCCAGTCTTTCACTGTCCTAATGTTGCTAAAAAGGCCTTGTTTAGGTAGAAATGCATTCTTATTAGTACATCCAACCTCAACCAATGTGGCACGGTTTAAATCCTGAGTTTGTGCTTCTCCAGGCCAAATACTCTTAACATATGCTGCCTATTAGTATGGATGACGTGACTCCTAGACCTTGCAGTTCTCAATGTCTTATGTAACATTTCCTATAGACTGATTTACATACGTATGATTAGTTGTGTCTGTTTAATGTGTGTCTGATGTAAAGTGCTCCGACACCCTACACTGGTATGAGTGGTGCAATAAAACCCATGAAATGCATGTGAGATATGGGGTAGGGAGAGATGAGGGACTCTGTGGGAGGCTGGTAGTGAGGGAATCTGAGGAGAAGGAGCTCATAAGTAAGGTTGCCAAAAAAGATTGTCACTCCAGGTGCCACCAGGGCTAAAGCCGTCCCTGGTCACTCAGGCGGACGTCCTTCATACCTGCATTGCCCTCTACACACTAGTCTCCAGCACTGTCTTTGCTTCTTTTCTGTAATAGGTTCATTGAGTAATAAAGGTAATTTGATTTCTATTTAAATATTTTGTCCCCGTCTCACATATGGCTGGCAGTTCAATGTTGTTCCACCGATATTATCTCAGCTAAATTAGAGGGAGAAGTAACATACGGAGATTGAGGTGAAGCTGTGCATATTATAGAAGAATAAAGGGTGACATGGTTTTAATCTCTCATAAACACAGGCATTGGTCGCTTATTTTAGGATTAAAGAAAGTTGTTTCAGCGCAAAAAACAACATGTAGTTGAATGATTTGTGTTTTTGACTACTGAGTTGTTGGCGAAGCGATTTAGAAAAATATGCTTCTGAGGAATGCAGTGTCAAGTCAATTTTTTGCACATTAGTACTAACTTGTCCTACTCTATACACATATATATATATACACATATATATATATATACATTATCTACTGGCGGTCGCCAGTCGATAGTGATAGTTAGGACCTATTTTCCATAGGAAATCCGCGACATTCTATTTGAAATAACTCTCTTGCCGGTTGATGTATCTTCGCGAAATTTTCAAACTTTGTGGGGCGCTCCGGTCCGCTCCTACCCTGAAAGTCTCGGGGTGATTCGTTAAGCGGTGGCCGAGAAAAAGGAGGGTCCCAAAACGCGTTTTCCCCATTCATTTTTCCATAGGAAACTTTAGACACGGCTACAGCCCGAACTGCTGAACGGAATTACACCAAATTTGGCAAAGAGGTAGTTCTTGGTTCAGAAAGAACCCTTTTGTTAAATGGTGTAAATCCGTTCAGTAGTTGCTGAGAAAATCAAAAGTAAAAGTACATATATATCTATGGGCACGGAGGATCCGCGCACCTTCCCGATCACGAGCTGTCTGCTAATTGGCTGTCAACACTCCAAACCAGGAAGTGTTGGCAGCCATCTTGTTCCTCGGTAGAACCGAGGAACAAGAAAGCAGTAAAAAAAAGTGTGCAAAACGCAGAAAGGGGGCAGGGTAGAAACACCCTGATCCCCTAGGTCTGCTCAGGGGGTCCCACAAGGACCCCCTGGGCAAAAAAAAGCATTTGTTTTTAAAAAAAAAATCGGCAGGATGCGCTCAGGGAGCGCGGATCCTGCCGATAAAAAAAAAAATTGAAGCGCGGTCTCTCGCGCTTCGATGTTAATTTGCCCCCGGGTGGGCCAAGTCCTGGGGGCATGCTGGGGGGGTTTATTTTATGTATGGGGGCCTCTAAGGGCCCCCAAGCCCCGGGGACCACCACCCCCGGGGCTTTATCATAAATGGTGCGGGAGGGCTCTGAGCCCTCCCGCAGCCCCAGGGACCGCCACCTCCCCGGGGCTTTTTTATTTTTATTTTTTAAAACCTGTTTTGGGGGGCTCCAGCCCCCCCACACGCCCCGGGGACCACCACCTCCCCGGGGCACTAAGAAAATTGAAAATGGGGGCCGTTTTGGACCCCCAAGCCCCGGGGACCACCACCTCCCGGGGCTTTCAAAATGTAGGGAGGGGGCCGCGCGGCCCCCTCCTGGAGCCCTTGATGGCCCGGGGACCGCCACCCCCAGGGCCGGCTCCTGCAGTGTCCCGGGGTGCCTACCCCCGGGACACTGCTGTCTGCTATGACAGGACGGGAGCCTCGCGGCTCCCGCCCTGTCATAGCAAACTTGGTTTGCATTTTGAAAGAGAGAGCAGGAAACCTGCTCTCTCTTTCAAAATGCAAACCAATTGCTTTCCACATGGGGAGCAGCATCTTAGCTGCTCCCCATGTGGAAAAGCAATGCCGGCTCCCATAGGTCGCGGGGAGCCGGCGGGACTGTGGGGGATTGGGGACCCCCACAGTCCCCAACCAGAGGCCAGGCCCCGGGGATGGGGTCCCCGGGGCCATAAGTGGCCCGGGAGGGGGGCCACGCAGCCCCCTCCCCCAAAAAATAAATAACTAAATAAATAAGGGCAAGGCCGGCCCCGGGGGATGGGGTCCCGGGGGCCTTAAATGGCCTGAGGAGGGGGCCACGCAGCCCCCTCCATATTTTTTATTTAAAAAGAGGGCATGCCCCGGAGGATGGGGTCCCCGGGGCCAATAGAGGCCCAGGGAAGGGGGGCCACGCGGCCCCCTTCCCGTTTTTTGTTTTTTTAAAAATAAAACAAAAAAAATGCACAGGCCCCGGGGGATGGGGTCCCCGGGGCCAAAAGTGGCTGAGGGAAGGGGGGCCACGCAGCCCCCCTCCCATAAAAAAAAAAAAAAAAAAAAACGGCATCGTGCCGGAGGCTTCGCCCCCCTCCCTGCAGTACTCTGCAAACGCGCCCCCTGGCGCGTTTTAAGAAGGGGAACTAATTCCCCTTGAATACTGGGGGTCCCTGGGGCCAACTAGCCCACCAGGAACCTCCAGTATGCGCCAGGGGCTGCCTTGCAGAGAGGTGTACAGAGGCCACGCCCCTTTTACACCTCTCTGCAACGCAGCTCTGTGGCGCTTAATGGAGGTAGCTGGTGGGTTAGTTGCACCCCAGGGACCCTCAGGATTCAAGGGGAGTTAATCCCCCGACTTAAAACGCGCCACGGGGCGCGTTTGCACAGTGGTGAAGGGAGGGAGCGGGGCCTGAGGTGACATGTGTGCAAACAGGCCCCGTGGCGCGTTTTAAGATGGGGAATTAAATCCCCTTCAATCCTGAGGGTCCCTGGGGGCCAACTAGCCCAACAGGTACATCCAGAAAGCGCCACGGAGCTGCGTTGCAGAGAGGTGTAAAAAGGGGTGTGGCCTCTCTACACGTCTCTGCAACGCAGCCCCCTGGCGCATACTGGAGGTTCCTGGTGGGCTAGTTGGCCCCTAGGGACCCTCATGATTCAAGGGGACTTAATCCCCCAACTTAAAACGCGCCACGGGGCGCGTTTGCACAGATGTCACCTCAGGCCCCGCCCCTCCCTTCACCATTGTGCAAATATTCCTCTAAAATCTGCCGAACTACGAATTCTGATTTACTCACCTGTTATCAGGAGAGACCTCAGTGCTGCATCTTTCAGCCCAGTACTGATCCTCAAAAGTAATTTTAACCGTACTTACCAGTAACTTGAATTTCCTTCCATGGGCTAACATTCACTGGTTTCACTTGGAAATTCTTCTCAGTGTGGAGTTTTGGAACTTTAAAATATTCCTCTAAAATCAGCCGAAATACGAATTCCGATTTACTCACCTGTTATCAGGAGAGACCTCAGTGCTGCATCTTTCAGCCCAGTACTGATCCTCAAAAGTAATTTTAACCGTACTTACCAGTAACTTGAATTTCCTTCCATAGGATATCATTGCCTGCTTTTTGCTGAAAAAGTTTCTGTCGATTTTTGAAACTTACAAATATTCCTCTAAAATCAGCAGAACTACGAATTCCGATTTACTCACCTGTTATCAGGAGAGACCTCAGTGCTGCATCTTTGCGCCCAGTACCGATCCTGAAAAGTAATTCTAACCGTACTTACCAGTAACTTGAATTTCCTTCCATAGGCTAACATTGACTGGTTTCACTTGGAAATTCTTCTAAGTGTGGAGTTTTGGAACTTTAAAATATTCCTCTAAAATCAGCCGAAATACGAATTCCGATTTACTCACCTGTTATCAGGAGAGACCTCAGTGCTGCATCTTTTAGCCCAGCACTGACCCTGAAAAGTAATTTTAACCGTACTTACCAGTAACTTATATTTTCTTCCATAGGAATCCATTGTCTGGTTTTCAGCAGAAAAGTTTCAAAGTGTCGATTTTCACAAACTACAAATATTCCTTAAAAATCGCCTGTATGACTTAAACGCATTCTTTCAACTGTTTACAGGAGATGTCCCAGGACTGAATCTAGGATCCAGTCCTGTGGTTAGAAAAGTAATCCATAAAGTAACTAATTGCATTTAACTAGAAATTCACATTGAGCTGAATGTTGCATTGTGTTTGAAAATGTGTTGCCCATTGCAACAACTGTAACTACTGTACTTAAAAGTCTATTGCCTATGTGCAAAGTATTTAAACTAAAGTAATTCATTCTGAGAAAGTATTTTTTGTAATGTATAATGTAATTACAATGTAATTTAAAAAATAAAATATGTAAAAAAAAATTGTTTCTAAAAATGTAGTAAATCAGCATGAAAAAAATAAATATAACAATTAATACATTTAAAAATTGTCATTTACAAAACCTTTGAAATTCACTGAAAAAACCGTAGGTTTCAGACATGTTATAGTTAGGAATTAGCATTTAAAAAACCTTTGAAATTCACTGAAAAAACCATAGGTTTCAGACACGTTATAGTTAGAAATTAACATTTAAAAAACCTTTGAAATTCACTGAAAAAACCATAGGTTTCAGGCACGTTATAGTTAGAAATTAGAATTTAAAAAACCTTAGAAATTCACTGAAAAAACCATAAGGTTTTAGGGACAGTTATAGTTAGTTGGACATTGCACTCGTACAAAACCCGTGAAATTCCCCCGTTATAGTTAGTTCAGGTAACTATAACTCGCGCCCCGCAATGCACTGCTGATGACGTCACATATTACATCACTCATGACATGGTCAGTGACATCACTGATGACATCACTGATGACATCTCAAATGACATCACTGATGACATCACTGATGACATCATCCATGTGAGAATTTAATGCATCTTCTCACACCCCAATATAAGTTTTGATACACCCACTCTAAATTACAGACTGCCATTCTCAAAACCATACACACTCCAATACCAATAAGTACATACCCACTCACTGATTCTTAGGTCTACACACACACATCTACTCACTCACCCGTACAGTCACTCATACTTACAGTCACTCAGTACAGGACTATCATATGCACTCATACACCTATATAAACACTCACACAACGCAACTCATCCATAGAGGTACTCACACACCTAGTCAGTCATGCAAATAATTAATCACACTCCAATTTACTCACCTATACAGTTATACACACCAGCTCACTTACCCATAAAAATACTAGCACATTCTTACGCTCCTATGCAATCACTGATGCAAGCACACACTCATCCATATAGCCACTCTCACAATCACACACTCTCACTTATAGCCATTTATATACTCCAACACACATATATACTGCCTTTCACATATGTAGTTACTCACACATGTACCACTGAGATATACATTCAATCACTAACACACCCATACACACACTCACCCACCCATACAGTCCATCACAGACGCACTCTTGAAACCATGCACCCAGTGAATCACCCACTCACACATCTATGTACAGAGTCACACACCCCCCACCCACACAAACACTCAGGCACCCATACAGATACTCAGACAATCAATCAATAACCCATGTAGACACTCATGTAGCTATTCAGAAAGCCATGCAGCCGCTTACAAACCAACAGACAGACGGATACAGACATTCACACAGTTTAGTCACTAACCCATGCATTCAGTAAGATACATTTAATCACTCACTTGTAGTCAGTCACTCACGCACTAAATCATCCATTCAGACACTTATACACCCACTCATTGTTCAATACGCCTTTCCCTATATATATTAAACATATTTAAACTTTACAGAAACACACAGTCACTGGATGATGTCATCAGTGATGTCATCAGTGATGTCATTTGAGATGTCATCAGTGATGTCATCAGTGATGTCACTGACCATGTCATGAGTGATGTAATATGTGACGTCATCAGCAGTGCATTGCGGGGCGCGAGTTATAGTTACCTGAACTAACTATAACGGGGGAATTTCACGGGTTTTGTACGAGTGCAATGTCCAACTAACTATAACTGTCCCTAAAACCTTATGGTTTTTTCAGTGAATATATATATATATATGTGTGTTTGTATACGCATATAATTATACATGGTGTTAAGTATCACTGGAATATCTTTTAATTTAAGTTATATTACATTTATAAATTAAAACATTTAAAATGTACTACTTTAAACTTTATATTAAAAAATCAATATTTTTGTCTATTTTTGGACAACATAAGTGTCAATGATATTTTTTCCTCGATATTTGTGTACTTACCATTATAAGTATAGGAGCACGAAATTATGGTAAATTATATTTTTGATACAATATTTTTGTCAACAATATTGTTTACCACAGATAGTGTGTCCGTGATCCATTTTGGAGTAGTAACATACTTGGGTAGACATACATAAAGGGAGGAACAATAGTTAAGATAAGAAATAGGTAAAGTTTGAATAAGCAGCTTCATGAAAATATACTTTCAAATGTTATATAAATGAAAGTGACAGATTTTAGATGCAAAGATCTAAGAAAAGAGATTAAGTAAATACAATGCCTAGATTTTATTGCAAGACCAGAGACTCATATGAGGGTGTGGTTTGACCGTGCAGCGTAGCGGCTGCTTGATTCTAGGACTCCAGGCCCAGGCCACCGCATCATCCTGCATCTCAGCTGTAACAACGGCTTGTACCCCTCATCGCTCACCTCAGGAGCTCCCAGGAGTCGGTGGGAGTTGTTTGCCCGGGGGCCTGATCTCAAGGTGGCCCCCACCATGGATTTCCATTGCGCTCCCTCCAAGGCCTTGGAAGGAGCGGCCGGCGTAGATTGGCTGCTGGCCTCGCGCTAGCACAGCATTTTGTCAGCGGGCCCCCAGGAAGATCTGGGACCCACCAGAAGGTGAGTGGTGGTGAACAGGGGGAACTCTGGGACTTTTTGGGCCTCTTTGCTTTGTGCCTTCTTACCCTCCCGACCCCGGATCCACTTCGCATTCCCTCAGGGACATTGGGGGGAGAAGCTGGCGCACAGAGGCTGTAGCCTCACGTCACCACAGGCTTTCGCCAGTGGGCCCCTCGGGGTATCTGGGGCTTGCCTGAGGTTAGCAAAGGCAGTGGGGCCCGCGGACTGCTGAGCCCCTGTATTGGACACTCTTGTTCCCCTTGGCTTTGGACTTGCCCTACTCAGGCTGCATTTGTTGGAGGGGGACTTGGAACCCAATTGAGGCTGTGGCTGTTCTAGGAGAGGGATCTTGGGTCCCATTGACTTGACCCTCCGGATTGGATAAGGGCTGGGGTCTTGATAACTATGCTTGAGACTGGCTGGGAGCCCTCCTGCATCACTGAGGCTGGGAAACGGCACATTTGGGCCCCTCGGGTGACTCAGTTTTGTAGTGGCCCATTGGCTCTGGGACCCTTTCCTCCTGTGGCTTGGTCCCTCTGCCCCCATGTTTGGGTAGGGAGTCTGCCTGGAGTGTTATTCAGGGGCTCCCACTTCCTGATTTCGGTTTGCCCCCTCATTGTTTGTTGGGGCTGCTCGTGATGACCTACCCTCCCTGGAGGGATCGCTTAGTGGGGTATGCAGGTCCCTGTGACCTTGGACCTCTACTGATCATCCCGGAGCTGGAGGTTCAGTCTGCAACCATGGGGATCCTGGAATTGCCAACATTGGGGCACACAAAACCTACAAAGACACAGCTGCCCTCAGTCCCAGCTCCGACTGGGTCGTCCAGCAAGGCTGAGGATGCCACTGTGGAACCATGTGACCCAGATAAGCTTGATGTGATCCTGGCAGCCATAGAGACCTCGCACATTAGCTTGGAGGTGAAGGTGGATGCAGTGGCCATCAATGTCAACTTTCTTCAGCAGGACCACTGGAAACTTACAGAGCGGGTCACCCTTAATGAGCGTTCCTTGGCAGATCTTCAGCCCCAGACATCAGATCTCCAGAAGGAGTGGATACAGGTCCCGGAGACGCGGGCGGAAGACGTGGAGGGTCGAGTGCAACACAGCAATATCCATCTTATTGGCCTTCCAGTAGTGAAGGCCCGAACATGATCACCTATCTTGAAGAATGGATTTGGGAGCTGGTTTCAGCAGGCAAACTTACTCAGTCCTTTTCCATTGAAAGGGCACATCCGGTCCTGCCCCCGAGACCTATTGTTGCCAAGATGCTACACTTTAAGGACAGAGATGCTTTTCTCTGGGTTGCCCGTCTGTCTGCTCCTCTCCTGTCAATCAATCAATCAATCAATCAATCAGGGGGTTTAAAGCACGCTACTCACCCGTGAGGGTCTCAAGGCGCTGGGGTGGGGGGGGGTGCAGCTCCAGTTCAGCCGAAGAGCCAGGTCTTGAGGCTCTTCCTGAAGGTGTGCAGAGTAGGGGAGCGTCTGATGTTGACTGGGAACTCATTCCAGGCTTTGGCCACGATGTAGGCGAAGGCCTTCCACCCGCTCTGGTTCTGCGGATGTGTAGGGTTTCTGCCAGGGTGAGGTCAGCAGAGCAGAGGTTCCTTTTGGGTACGTGGAAGGAGACTCTTTTGTGAGGTATTTGGGTCCGATGTTGTGGAGGGATTTGTAGGTGTGGGTGAGTAGCTTGAAGGTTACTCTCTTCTTGAAGGGGAGCCAGTGGAGGTCTCACAGGTGTTGGGTGATATGCTCATGTTGTGGGATGCCGAGGACGAGTCTGGCTGCGGTGTTTTGGATGGTCTGGAGTTTGTGTAGCAGGGATTTGTTGATTCCAGCGTAGAGGGTGTTTCCGTAGTCCAGTTTGCTTGTTATGAGTGCGTGGGTGACGGTCTTTCTGGCTTCGGGGGGGATCCATTTGAAGGTCTTGCGGATGATGCAGAGGGTGTTGAAGCAGGTGGAGGCGACGACGTTGATCTGTCGGGTCATGGTGAGGGAAGAGTCGAGTATGATGCCGAGGTTCCGGGCGTGGTCCGTGGGGGTTGCTGAGGGCGGTGGGCCACCAGGAGTTGCCCCACGCAGAGGGGGAGGGTCTGAGGACTAGGACTTCTGTCTTCTCCGAGTTGAGTTTCAGACAAATGTTGCTCATCCAATCTGCAACATCTTTCATTCCTTCTTGGAAGCTGAGTCTGGTGGTTTCGGGGTCCTTCGTGAGGGAGAGGATGAGCTGGGAGTTGTCGGCATAGGATACAATGCTGAGTCCATGCTGTCTGATGATGGCGGCGAAGGGGGCCATGTAGATGTTGAAGAGCGTGGGACTGAGCGATGATCCTTGTGGTACTCCGCAGTTGATCTCTGTGGGCTCGGCGAGGAAAGGCGGGAGTCTGATCCTTTGGGTTCTGCCGGCGAGGAAGGAGCGGAGCCAGTCGAGGGCGGTTCCCTGTATTCCGGCGTCGTGGAGTCTGGCTGCGAGGGTGCAGTGGGAGACAGTGTCGAAGGCTGCGGAAAGGTCGAGTTGGATGTGGCCTTGGTCGAGGAGCGTGCGGATGTCGTCTGTGGCAGCAAGGAGGGCGGTCTCGGTGCTGTGGTTACTGCGGAATCTGGATTGGGAAGGGTCGAGGATGGAGTTGTCTTTGATGAAGTTTGTCAGCTGGGCGTTGACGATCTTCTCTGTGACTTTGGCTGCGAAGGGAAGGAGAGAGATGGGTCGGTAGTTTTTCAGGTCCGTCGGGTCTGCAGAGGGTTTCTTGAGGAGGGGCTTGACTTCTGCTAGTTTCCAGTCATCTGGGAAAGTGCCGGATTCGAAGGTGGTGTTGATATTGCGTCGTAGCTGGGGCGCTTGGCGGCGGCGGCGGCTCTGTGGAAGATGTGAGGAGGGCAGGGGTCCGTGGGGGCTCCTGAGTGGGTGCTCTTCATGGTCGTGGTTGTATCTTTGGTGGTGACCGGGGTCCAGGCGATGATGGTGGGCCGGCTGTCGTCGCTGGAGGGAAGGGTGGTTTCTGGAGTATGCTCACTGAAGTTGTCGTAGAGGGCTTTGATTTTCAGGTGGAAGTAGGAGCCGAGGTTGTTGCAGAGGTCTAGGGAGGAAGTGACGTATGTGGCTTCACTGTGGGGCTTGGTGAATTGCTGGATGATGTTGAAGAGTTCCTTTGAGTTGCTGGAGTTGGTGAGGATTTTGTTCCGGATGAAGGTCTTCTTTGTGGATCTTATGCGTTGGTGGTAGTCTGTCATGGCGTTCTTGTAAGTGGTCAGGTCTTCCGTGGTCTTGCTGTTTCTCCATCGTTTTTCGAGACGTCTGCAGGAGCATCTGGATTCTTGGAGGTCGGTGGTGAACCAGGTGGCCTTCAGGGGGGTTGTCTGTCAGTGGTGCGGAGGGGTACGAGCTTGTCTGCGCAGTTGGTGATCCAGTGGTGTAGTTCCTTGGCTGCAGAGTTGGCATCGGTCGAGGCGGGGGGAGGTCGCGGCTGAGGGTGGAGTTGAGGTGCTCCTCTGTGACCTTGCTCCAGTTCCTTTGTGAAGGGCGTGGAGTGGGTTTGAGCGCAGTGGCAGTGTGGAAAGAGAAGTGTATGCAGTGGTGGTCCGTCCAGAGGGGCTGCATGGTGTGGCTGAAGCAGATGTTGTTCCCACCTGCGAAGATGGGGGTCGAGGGTGTGTCCTGCCTTGTGGGTAGGGGTTGTGACTAGCTGTTTCAGTCCGATGTTGGCGAGGTTGTCCAGGAGGGCAGTGGAGTTGGGGTTGCTGAGGTTGTCGAGGTGGAAGTTCAGGTCTCCGATGAGTATGTAGTCCATGGAGGCGATCGCGTATGGTGCAATAGTAGTGGCGAACGAAGCACATGGTGCGGGGGGTCTGTAGGTGAGGGTGCCACGAAGAGTGGTTCTAGGGCTGGTCTGGATCTGGAAGTGAAGGTGTTCGGTGGTGGCGGAGGAGTCGCTTGTGGTGGAGGTGGAGAGTCGGAGCAAGCTCTTGTGTGCGATGGCGAGTCCTCCTCCTGTGGGACAATCAGTGGCATACGAAGTGGGGGGTGGGTGGGGCGGTGCGCCCCGGGCAGCAAATGTTTTGGGTCGGCGTGGCCCACCGCTCTACACTGCGGCTGTCAGGGGAAGGCAATCAGCGGAATCTTGCCAGCACCCCTTGCCCCCCACTCTTCAATGTGTCCATGGGTGGCAAACGGTGAGACCGCCACGGGCGGCCAAAGGGCTACCTACTCCACTGGGGACAATCACCGTATCATGCTCTTCCCTGACCTTATCTTTGCGGTGCAGCACCAGCGGGCATCCTTCCTGGGGGTTAAGAGCAGGCTTCAGGGCCAGGGCTTTAAATATGTGTTGCTGTTCCCCTCCAGGCTTAAGATGATCCGAGACAACAAGTCCTATTTCTTTCAAGGACCTTTGGAAGTTTGGGACTGGATTGAGAATTTCTCCCCTAATCCGGTGACCCAGGAAGACCAGATGGATCTTCCTGTGAGGCAGACTGGCCATCACCGTCGAATGAGATGTGCCTGCTCATTCCGGCCACGGGTCTCTGTTACGCGCTTACCGGCAGGCACATGATATCCCCCTCTCGGCATTGGAGGCTGCAGCAGCATTCCGTGTTCCATCAGTAGGACGCAGAGGGGTCCACTGCTCCTTCTATATCAGAAGGGGATACCCCACTACAATTGACTACTCAGACAGATGACATTCTCTGAACAGGAAGGGACGTCGCTGGCATACCACAATATCACCTGCCCCTCCTTTTGCCTTGGACGCTTCTCATCTGCTCCTCCTGTGCATTGCGGGGCTTGGCTGCCTGTTCTCACTAGGCCGGGACCCTCTCGGCTAATTGCCTACCTTATTCCTCATGAGAGCCTCCCTCTACGTGGCCCTTTGCTGTTGCACCTTGACCTGCCTCTCTTCTAGAATGGCTTGCTGGGCTTGTTTGGGTGGTTGGCAGCTGCCTTGCGGCCCCCTGTATTCTTGTTTTGTTTTATTGCCTCTTGTTCGGTTCTCATGTGTGGTTTGTCTGATACAATGGGAGTGTTCCCCTCAAGCCATTTTTGGGGTAGGTTTTCTGTTGCTCTTTGGAGTTCGAGCACCTTCATGCTATTCTTGTCTCCCAGTGGTAAGTGGGGGAGAGGGAACTGCAGGAGTCGCCATGACAACTCAGAAATATACAGTCCTTTCTTGGAATATGTGGGGCATGCACACCCCGGCCAAGTGCTACTGCATACATGCAGTATTTAAGGGGAGGGGTGTCCACATAGTTATGCTCCAGGAGACTCACATCACTAAGGCGGAATGGCTTACACTGCAAAAACGATGGAGGGGACAGGTCTTTGCCAACAGCTTCTCAGCATATGCAGAGGGGGCACAGATCTGGGTGAGGGCGGGAGTCCTGTTGGAGGTGTTATACCGGGAGGCCGATTTGGAGGGCAGGTTTGTGCTCATAGAAGCATGCCTGAATGGTAATCATGTCCTGCTGGGGTGTAATTATGCGCCAAATGCTGTTCAGCCTCGGTTTCTTCATCGCCTCTCCTCGATTCTCTTGCACTGGGCTCACTTGCCTTAGTTGGTGGGTGGTGATTTTAACGCAGTCCTGGATTCCACCCTAGACCACTCTCACCCTCCACCTCCTCCACCCCAATGGTGGCTAACGTGGCAAGCCTACGGGCATGGCTACAGTAATCGGAGCTCTCTGACGTCTGGTGACACCATAATCCGGGCATTCGTCTATATTCCTTTTACTCCCATAAGCATAGGGTCTACTTGTGGCTGGATTGCTTGTGCTCCCACACCCACTGCTCCTTTCTAACGTCTCCTAATTATTTCGGGAGGGAGCTATTGGATCATAGCCCCCAGATAGCAGAGCTCCATTGTGGACAGATCTCCTGCCCCATACCTACTTGGCAACTTTCGCCAGGGGTTCTGGAGGACCCTCTCTTTCATGGCACCCTCACCATAAAAATTCTAGAATCCTTTAATTATAAGGAGGGCACAGCCTCTTCCCCGACTATGGAGTGGGAGGCCTTCACGGTTGTGTTACAGGGCAAGAGTATACAGGCGGTGGTTGGTGTCTGCCCCGTGACTCTCCGCGAACTGGAGGTTGCATTTATGTAGGATGATGGGCGTTGGATGACCCTCTCCTCCTTCCTACCCTGGCCCCTTCCGTGAGATGGTATCCCTGTTGGTGGAATGGCTGAGATGCCTGGATTTCACGTCCTACACTGCCAGAATGCATTCGATAGGGTACAGGTCGGGTAGGCTGCTGGCTTGGCTAGCCAACAGAGATACATGATAGATGCCAGTGCTTGAGCTTCGGGCCCCTAATAACGGAATCCTTTGCTCTTAGCAGGAAATCCATGAGGCCTTTACAGTCTACTATACTCATCTCTACCCCCACTCCATATCTCCCTCTGCCTACATTGGAGGAATTCTTGGTCCCAGCACGCCTTCCCAGGCTATCTCCATTTGAGCAGGCAGACCTGGATGCCCCCCTCACAGTCCAGGAAATTCGTGCCGCCATTACCACAGTGGCCTCGGGTAAGACTCCCTGGATGGATAGCCTACAGGGTGAGTTTTATAAGTCCTTTCATTGCGAGCTGGCACCACGACTTCTCCGGCTCTATGAGGGAGCATTAGCTGCTGCTTCCCTCTCCTGCCACCATGATGTGATGCCTCCATTGCTTCGTTACTTAAGCCAGGTGTTAAGACAGCCACTCACCTGTACTCCAGTTTGTTCCTCCCTTGATGACAGTTCCTGAAACCCTCTGGAAATTACAAGAATGGCAAGATGATCACACGATTGCCAATCCTATAATCTCCCGGGGGAAGGGGGATGGGATTGAGAGACAAGAGAAACAAGAAACAGGATATCTTTCTACTCTCTGCTGATCGCCTGGGGCACGTCTCTCAGTAGGGCAGGGAAAAATGAAGTATCCATTCTCAGGAAGTGTTTCGGGATTAATGTTTGTCCTACAACAATTGTGTAGAAGACAAAACTACATTACTCAAACTTTCAATATATGAGCTTAATAATACTCATTCATATACTAGCACAATACTCATTCATATACTAGCACTTTCTGTGAAACCTACCCTTTATATTAATAAGCGAAGTTCAGGATTGGATAGCTTCTATAACGTATGTCTTAATTCTTGTTCCTTAATTGTTTTTTTCTAAAAATATAACACAATGTTATTGAGGACATATATTTCTCCTTTGTTCAACATTAGAAATGCTTTGTATCATTCTTTTCTGTCATACCTGTAATTGTCTTGTCGGAGATGCTAAACGTCGCTTAAACTAAAATATAATGAAAACATAAAGAGAACACAATATGCAGGTACAATATAAATTATCTCAAATACAAATGTCCAGGAATAATACTGGTTTAAGTATTTGTATTGCCTTAGAGAGTAACAAAAGTTTAGCAGAGTTCTGTGGTTTTAAAGAGTTAACGAGGTTGAACTCCAGTTTTCAGCTCGGAAGATTTTTGCACAAATGAAATCAGCAGAGTTCTTGAACTTTTGTTTTTATGTGCTTCTGAGTTCGAGCACTCTTGCAATGTCTTTTAAATAAAACAAAATGGTAATTCATCATCTCCTACGCCGACGACACCCAACTGATCCTCTCCCTCACCAAAGACCCTCACACCGCCAAAACCCACCTCCACGAAGGAATGAAGGCCGTCGCCGAATGGATGAGGACCAGCCGCCTGAAGCTGAACTCGGACAAGACGGAGGTCCTCATCCTTGGCTCCAACCCTTCAGCCTGGGACGACTCCTGGTGGCCGACATCACTGGGAACAGCCCCAACACCCACCGACTACGCACGCAACCTAGGGGTCATCCTCGACCCCACCCTCTCCATGACTAAGCAGGTCAACGCCGTTTCCTCATCCTGCTTCAACACCCTCCGAATGCTCCGCAGGATCTTCAAGTGGATCCCCACCGAAACAAGAAAAACAGTCACCCAGGCCCTCGTCACCAGCAGGCTGGACTACGGAAACGCCCTCTATGCAGGAACGACGGCTAAGCTCCTGAGACGGCTGCAACGCATCCAGAACGCCTCTGCACGTCTTATCCTCGACATCCCCCGCCGCAGCCACATCACACCACACCTGAGAGACCTGCACTGGCTCCCTGTCAACAAGAGGATAACCTTCAAGCTCCTCACCCAGGCACACAAAGCACTCCACAACTCCGGACCAGCCTACCTCAACAGATGACTCAGCTTCTACACCCCCACCCGCCAGCTCCGCTCCACCAGCCTCGCCCTCGCCACAGTCCCCCGCATCCGGAAAATGACCGCCGGCGGCAGATCCTTCTCCCACCTCGCCGCCAAGACCTGGAACACCCTCCCCACCAACCTTCGGCAGACCCAAGACCTACTGGCCTTCAGAAGACTCCTCAAGACCTGGCTCTTCGATCAGTAGCAGCACCCCCCCCCCCACTTCCCCCAGCGCCTTGAGACCCTCGCGGGTATGTAGTGCGCTTTATAAGTGACCTGATTGATTGATTGATTAAAGTCTTACCGATTCTTGCAAATGTCACCGCAATATTCAAAAGTTAGTTATTTGTGTTACCGTTTCTCTTCCGAGCGTTGTTAGGCAACAGAATCACAACTTTCCTTTTTTCTTCTAGGGAACAGGAAGACGCGCCGGAGGACAGGATACGGTGGGGCACCAGGACCGGAACTCTCGTCCAAGAAGCAGGAAGGATTTGAAGACGCGCGTCGGGACAGCCCTGAAGCAGGGCTGGAACCAGGTGAGTACCGCATAGCAACGAGGCGAAGCATTTCAGAATGAGCGGGCGCGGTTTAAACACTCTCTGCGCTCCGCTCGTTCAAGGCAAACACGTGTGCACGTGTTAACTGTTTAGCACACGCTTCCGATTACCCGGCTGGAATTCTTTATGCAGATGCAATTGCACACGTGTGCTCTTGAAGACACGTTTAGCAGTTTTAAATCGTGTTTTTCTGGGACTTTCTAGCACAGCGCACAATTGCAGACTTTCAGGCTTTTATAATGATAATTCTTAAAATACACATGGCACATTATTTCCAAATAGGTATCATTTTATAGATTACAAAGCTATTAACACATGCTCATCATGAAAAGTATATTGAATGCACACCAAGCCTCAGATTGTGCCTTTCACAAAGATCTTGAATTTACACAACTACTCAAGGCTTTACGAAATCAATGATAAGTTTTTCCCAGTCATAACGGTTCCCCCCACCCCCAAGGTCTTCTAATGGGACGAGGTTTGTTTGGGTGTAGAGCATGGAAGACTCGGACCAGCCTTGGTGCATGTACATGAGTTTCCGGTTCCCAGGATCTTTCTGAGGCATCATAACCTTTCCAGTCTATAAGATAGTGTAATCTACCGTGTATTCTTTAAGCGTCTAATATGCGCTGTACCTCGAATTCTACATGATCACCAACAACTACAGGTGGGGGTGGATTATCTTTTCTTGTGGAAGGGTAATAGGGTTTCAAAAGGGACACATGAAAGACTGGGTGAATGGCATATTCTTCAGGCAATTCTAATTGTATTGAGACTGGGTTCAAGATTTTACATATGGGGTATGGACCAATGTATCTTGGTTTTAGCTTCTTTGGGCCTTCTAATTGGATGTTTCTAGTAGATAGCCAGACTAAATCTCCTATTTTATAAGATGGTTCTGGCCTTCTACGTTTGTCTACAGTTATTTTGGTGTTTATTTTATTTTTTGAAAGACTAACCTTGGCCTTCTCTTGTAATTCTTGTAACTGTTTTAACCTCTCTGAGACTGCTGGCATTATTTCCGATTGCTGAGGAATAGAAGTTGGAAGAGAATGTGGGTGAAAGCCAGTTAAAAAATAAAAAGGAGAACACCCTAAGGCTGAATGGATGCTATTATTATATGAAATTTCTGCCAATGGTAACGCCAAGTCCCACTGTGAAGTAACTGTGGAAGTTAAATATCGTAAACTCTGCTCGAGATATTGATTCATCCTCTCGGTCTGACTGTCTGTTTGAGGGTGACAGGCAGAGGATAAGGCAATTTCAATACCTAAATGAGTGCATAGATTTTTCCAAAATTTTGAAATGAATTGAGGGCCACGGTCAGAAATAATTTTACTGGGAAGGCCGTGTAATTTAACTACATTACGTAAGAATATTTCACTAAATTCAGATGCTGTGGGTAATTTAGTTAAGGGGATGAAATGGCTCATTTTTGACAATAAGTCAACCACTACTAAAATTGTGGTATGATTGTTGGACTTAGGTAAATCAATGATGAAATCTAGACTTATAGTATGCCACGGTGTTGTTGGTATTGGTAATGGTTGTAATAGTCCTACAGGAGCTGAATGGTGTGGTTTATTTCTAGCACAAACTGGACAAGTTCTAATGTATTGTTGTACATCATTCCTGATGTTGTTCCACCAGAATTTCCGTAGACATAACTCTAAAGTCTTGTTCATGCCTGGATGCCCTGCTACACTTGAGTCATGAATCCATTTGAGCACTAGTTGTTGCAGAGTTTTTTGTGGAATAAAGAGCTTATTTTCATGAAAGAAGTATCCGTCAAGAATAGAATTTCTTTTATTCTGTAGCCATTTTTGTTGATTTAGTACTTGAGATCTTTGTTTTACGTCAGCTAGGAAGGTATCAGCCTGAGTTACTCCTACTACCTTTTCCGAAGGAATAATATGCTGAATGGGAAGTTGTTCTTCAATAGGATCAGTATTATTCATTTTATAAAGGGTGTCAGATATGATCTGCTTCTGTCCAGGGCGATAAGTTATTAAAAAGTCAAATTCGCTAAAAAAGTGTAACCACCGCATTTGCCTGGGAGTAAGTGCCTTAACTGATATAAAAAACTGGAGATTATTATGGTCTATAAATATGGTTATGGTGTGTTTTGCACCTAACAGGTGGTGTCTCCATTCCATGAACACTGCTTTTATTGCCAACAACTCACGTTCAGCCACAGTGTAATTGTGTTCGGCTGTCAATAACTTCCGTGAGTAAAATGCAATGGGGTGTAAATGACCTGAATTAGGATCTTTCTGCATTAAGACTCCTCCCAATGCGTTTTGAGAGGCATCCGCCTCTACAAAAAATGGTTTATCTGGGTCAGGATGAATTAAAATGGGTGCAGTCGTGAAGGCCTTTTTTAATGTTTGAAAGGCATTTTCAGCATCAGGGTTCCACTGAAAGACCTGACCTTTTCGAAGAAGCTGTGTAATAGGTGTGACAATTTCAGAGAACTTGGCAATGAATCGCCTATAAAAATTAGCAAATCCAAGCACCGGTTGTGTCTCTTTTACAGATGAGGGTGCAGGCCAATTCAGAATAGCTTCAACTTTCTTTGGGTCCATTGTGATTCCTTCAGGAGATAGCCAATAACCAAGGCATTCTACTCTGTTTGTATTAAATACACATTTGTCAAGTTTGGCGTACAAAGAATTTTCTCTTAATTTGTGTAAAACGGAACGAACATGTTGTATATGTTCCTCCGCAGTTTTGGAAAAAATAAGTATGTCATCGATATAAACGATGACGCAAACGTCTAGCAGGTCGTGGAGCACTTCATTAATAAAATATTGAAACGCAGCTGGGGCGTTGCAAAGACCGAATGGCATGACCGTATATTCGAAAAGGCCGTATTTCGTGCGAAATGCGGTCTTCCACTCGTCTCCCTCCTTAATACGAATAAGGTGATATGCACCCCGTAAATCAAGCTTAGTATAGATCGTTGAACCTTTGATTTGATTTAGAAGGACAGGAATTAAAGGCAATGGATAGCGATTTTTAATGGTTGCTTTGTTGATTGTACGATAGTTGATGCAAGCCCTAAGTTCACCAGACTTTTTGGCTACAAAAAAAGTGGCGATGATACAGGAGATGTTGAATGCCTAATAAATCCTATTTCCAATAATTCGTCCGGATAAGTTTTTAAATACTGGGTCTCAGGCTCTGTTAGGGCATAAATTCTGCTACAAGGCAAAACTGCGCCCGGAATCAAATCTATCCTACAATCATACACCCTGTGAGGTGGTAATTGGGTGGCTTGGACAGGGTCAAACATGTCAGCAAAATCTTTGTATTGCTCGGGCAGCTGAGGAACATTATTTTGAAGAGCTGCACAAAATAATGAAATTATAGGATCCTGAGTTTCTTTGTAACAATGAATTCTACAGAAAGAGGAGTCTAAGGTGACTGTTCTTTTCACCCAATCAATTTTCGGGTTATGTAACTCTAACCAGGGTACCCCGAGAATAACTCCGAAGGTAGGTGTGTCAATCAAATCAAAAACGGTTTCCTCTGTATGCCCATTCTCGCTGACCAAAGTTAAAGGTGCAGTGTGAAATCTTATTAATCCAGAAGAAAGGGCCGAGCCATCAACCGCTCTGACTGGTTCTGGTTCTGATTTGGGAACTTGTGGAACTCCTAACTTTTTAGCCAATTCTAATTCAAAAAAGTGGCCAGTAGCTCCTGAATCAATCAATACTGGCAGACTATGTCTTTGTTGGGCAGAGATAATGAAGGTTATTCTGATCATCATATGTTTTGGCATGTGATTAATATCGTTGGTGGCGTAATGTGAGATCTGCATCATGTCATTTCTCGGAGGGACGATCTCGTCACCCTTTGAGAAATTTAGTTTTCCGACTCCGATGTAGGTTTATCTGTTAAGGTGATAGTTTTCTTTTTCTTAGGTTTAACTGGGCAGTCTTTAGCAAAGTGACCAGCTTTGCCGCAATATAGGCACAGATTTCCCTTACGTCGTCTTTCTTTTTACTCTGAAGATAGAGGTCCTTTGATTCCCCCAATCTGCATGGGTTCTACACTATTATGTTTTTCTTCAAAATCTTTTTTCTCAGTTTTAAATATTACTACTCTTGCGTCCCCTCGAGGTTTTTCACTCTTCCTCTCTCCTAGTCTATGGTCAAGTTTGACCACAAGGTCCAGGAATTCTGTATAGTCATCCAGTAGATCTACAATATGCGCTAAGGAATCTTTTAAATCCTCCCTGAGACCTCAATAGAATAATGAGATTCTTTTTTCTTCAGGCCAGTGAGTCTCAGAAAGTAGTCTATTAAAATTTGTTATATAAGTTATTAAATCTTTTGATCCTTGACGTAAGTTTAATAACTCATTGTCAGAGGATTGAATAAAAACATGTTTTGCAAAAAGACGTGACATTGCCGTCTTAAAGGCAACGAAATTATGAAGTAAAGGATCATTATTGTCAACCAGTGGCATAGCCCAGTTAGCAGCTATGCCTCCTAAATAAGAAATGATGAAAGCAACTTTAGTAGTATCAGTGGCAAACATTTGTGGCTTACATAAAAAATGCAATTGACATTGCCTCATGAAAGCTGCGAAGTGACTACTGTCACCTGTAAAGCGTTCAGGATTAGCCAAGGGAACAGGACTTGGTGAAACCACCGTGATTTGAAGATTCTGGTCTGTTTGTTGTGTAGATGAGGTTGGGGAAGAAAAGGTTGTTGAACCACATTTGGGTGGGGCTAAGATGGGTCGAGTATCAGACATTTTTGGATCTCTCCAACTAGAAATTCAGATTTTGCTCGGATTACTTCTTGTCTAAGTGCATGGTTCTCTTGTTTGAGTTGTTGCATTTCTTCTGATAATTTTTGAATTAGCTCAACTACCTGAGTGGGATCTAACTTATCTTGACCAAAATCCATTTTGCCAAATTCAGGGGAGGAACAATGATTTGGTGGCTTCGCCTTCTGTTATGACAGGCACTCACCTGTACTCCAGTTTGTTCCTCCCTTGATGACTGTTCCTGAAACCCTCTGGAAATTACAAGAATGGCAAGATGATCACACGATTGCCAATCCTATAATCTCCCGGGGGAAGGGGGATGGGATTGAGAGACAAGAGAAACAAGAAACAGGATATCTTTCTACTCTCCGCTGATCGCCTGGGGCACGTCTCTCAGTAGGGCAGGGAAAAATGAAGTATCCCTTCTCAGGAAGTGTTTCGGGATTAATGTTTGTCCTACAACAATTGTGTAGAAGAAAAAACTACATTACTCAAACTTTCAATATATGAGCTTAATAATACTCATTCATATACTAGCACAATACTCATTCATATACTAGCACTTTCTGTGTAACCTACCCTTTATATTAATAAGCGAAGTTCAGGATTGGATAGCTTCTATAACATATGTCTTAATTCTTTTTCCTTAATTGGTTTTAAAAAAAAATATAACACAATGTTATTGAGCACATATATTTCTCCTTTGTTCAACATTAGAAATGCTTTGTATCATTCTTTTCTGTCATACCTGTAATTGTCTTGTCGGAGATGCTAAACGTCGCTTAAACTAAAATATAATGAAAAATAAAGAGAACCCAATATGCAGGTACAATATAAATTATCTCAAATACAAATGTCCAGGAATAATACTGGTTTAAGTATTTGTATTGCCTTAGAGAGTAACAAAAGATTAGCAGAGTTCTGTGGTTTTAAAGAGTTAACGAGGTTGAACTCCTGTTTTCAGCTCGGAAGATTTTTGCACAAATGAAATCAGCAGAGTTCTTGATCTTTTGTTTTTATGTGCTTCTGAGTTCGAGCACTCTTGCAATGTCTTTTAAAAAAAAAACGGTAATTAAAGTCTTACCGATTCTTGCAAATGTCACCGCAATATTCAAAAGTTAGTTATTTGTGTTACCGTTTCTCTTCCGAGCGTTGTTAGGCAACAGAATCACAACTTTCCTTTTTAGGTCTCGCCTAGCGACGCAGCGCAAAGCGCTGCTCGCTATGCGAGATCTATTGTCGTCGACTTGGGTCGGAAGGGGGACAGGACATGTGCACGCGTTCGGCACGGCCTGGACAAGAGATGTGCACGCGTATGGTGCGAGCAGAAGTTGTAATAACGCCGCAAACCGTACACGTGCACATCAACTGTCTGTGCCAAAGCTTAACAGACAGGAGATGTGCAAGCGTACGGCTCGCGGCGTTATCACAACTCCTGCTCGCACCATACGCGTGCACATCTCCTGTCCAGGCGCGGCGTCCAGCATGCCTCCCGCTCAACCCCACTCACCGGCTCTTGTGGGGACTCTGCGCTGATTCTTGCTCCGGCCGCACCATGAGGCATTCACGAAGGCGGGGTGGGCTCCCGCCGGACTTCCCTCTGCGGGGTGGGCTCCCGCCGGACTTCCCTGTGCGGGGTGGGCTCCCGCCTCGCTTCTCCAACACACGGGGCTCCCTCAGCTCACGGGAGCCCCGGACACCTCAGGCCGCGCGCTCCATGCCCCGCCCATGCCCCACGCAACTGACGTCGCCCGGCGCCCGACAGCAGATGTGCACACACACGGCGGCTCGCGGGCTTCAGAGCCTTCACTAAGTGTACCATCTATAGACCCCGTACATGTCTTGCATATGTTCGGGGAGTCCTCGCTCGATTTGTAGACGCACTGCCTAGCGACGAGGTAAACACAGCAGCCCGTTACTCCCATGGTTCAGATTCACCTTTTTAAACAACGATTGCGAGCCTCGCACCAGACCTACACGACGAAGAGCATTTGGTTGGCCGTGACGTACTAAATATTTGTACCGAACTTTCCAGTTTCAAACGGCTTTGACGCACCCCTTCATGAGTGCCTCATATGCGAGAATTACCTCCAGTATGCCAGGCTTAGCAGTAGGCTCACAAGCATCTTTCGCTCACACACAGGCATTTACTCACTTACTCATTCAATCTCTTATTTAGTCTCACGTTTACTCTCATTCACATTCACTCTTACTCATTCACATTCTTTCATTATCTCACTCACATTCACTCTTGCTCATTCATTGGGACTTGCGGTCACTCTTACCCTTACTTGCTCCATTTTTTCTCACTTGATCACACCTTCTCTCATTCTCAGTGTGTCTTGCGTATTTCCGCTCGCTCCTTCTCATTCTGTTACTGTCCCTGTAATTCTCAGACTCATTCATTCATACTCACTTGTATGCGCTCTCACTCACTCTCATGGACTCACTCATGCTCATTCTCACTCACTTTTGCCACACACACTGTCTCTCACACACAGACTTTCACCTGCGCTCTTGCACACAAAATTTGAAAGTTTTTTCCTTGCCTCAGCTGACAAAATAATTTCTGTTTCAGCTCCTGGTGCTTCACTGACTCTCGTGGCAGGCACATAGCTCCATCCTACCTTCACCCTACCCTTTCCTAACTGTATGACGAGTTGGGAAAGGGTGAGGTGATAAGCTGATTGGAGCGTAACTCTGGCACTACAATGCTTAAATATAAAGCACACAGGGCTACTTTTACCAGTGAAGCTGGTGGGGAGGCACCTAAGCATGTAGGGCCCCTGAGTTCACGGCTGGGAACAGCTCTGGACAGTTTTTCTGATGGCCTTCATGCTTCTGACGAACTTCACACAGATGTCACTGCCTGCCTCAGACTGCCGCTTGATACTCTCGCCCCCTCCCCCACCCTCTTTTACCAGGGGGGGAGTCGGCATTTTTTATTGTACTAATAGCTTGTCATACAGTGCCCCATGGATGATCTGAGTTATTCGGGGCCTTATGAAACGGCTGTGTCACAGGGTGCTCTGTGGTTTGGCTGGCTTTATACTAATTTATGTGGATGGACTGGTGTCTTACAGTACTGCATTGATGGGCTGATGTCATACAGTGCTTTTCGGGTGGTGTAATACAGTGATCTATGCGTGGCCTGGTGCCATACACTTCCCTTTGAATAGACTGCTGTCACAGGGTGCTCCGTTCTTTGGCTGCTTTAATATAGGAGTGTCCAATATTTGCACAATTTGCTTATGTAAAACTGCAAAAATTACACAAAATGTAAAACTGACATTTAGGGCTATATTTTGGCATGAATGCTTCCTTGTGTCCATTTTGAATGCAAGAATGATTTCGCATAAAACAAACATTTGCAATGCAATAGGTCTTGCATTTGCAAGAGTTTAAGCTATGAGCATTGTAAATGACAATGCCTTTTATTTATATGTTTTGATAATTAACACATAAATAAAAGGCATTGTCATGTACAATGCCAATAGCTCAAACACTTGTAAATACAAGACCCATTCAAAGAAGAGGCTGCCATTATCGTGGGCTGCTTAGAAAGTAAAAGCGTGCATGGCGCGCTGAATGTTGCAGGAAAGCATGTCGTGCCTGCAGAAGGAGAAACTATTTAAAGAAAATAGTGCTTATAGACTAAAACAAGCATTTGCAATGCAATAGGTCTCGCATTTACACGAGTTTAAGCTATTGGCATTGTAAATGACAATGCCTTTTAGTTATGTTTTAAAAACGAAAACAAAAATAAAAGGCATTGTCATTTGCAATGTTAATAGCTCAAAGTCGCGTAAATGCGAGACCTATTGCATTGCAAATGCTTTTTTCTTGTAGGGAACAGGAAAGACGCGCCGGAGGACAGGATACGATGGGGCACCAGGACCGGAACTCTCGTCCAAGAAGCAGGAAGGATTTGAAGACGCGCGTTGGGACAGCACTGAAGCAGTACTGGAACCAGGTGAGTACTGCATAGCAACGAGGCGAAGCATTTCAGAATGAGCGGGCGCGGTTTAAATACTCTCTGCGCTCCGCTCGTTCAAGGCAAACACGTGTGCACGTGTTAACTGTTTAGCACACGCTTCCGATTACTCGGCTGGAATTCTGTATGCAGATGCAATTGCACACGTGTGCTCTTGAAGACACGTTTAGCAGTTTTAAAACGTGTTTTTCTGGGACTTTCTAGCACAGCGCACAATTGCAGACTTTCAGGCTTTTATAATGATAATTCTTAAAATACACATGGCACATTATTTCCAAATAGGTATCATTTTATAGATTACAAAGCTATTAACACATGCTCATCATGAAAAGTATATTGAATGCACACCAAGCCTCAGATTGTGCCTTTCACAAAGATCTTGAATTTACACAACTACTCAAGGCTTTACGAAATCGATGATAAGTTTTTCCCAGTCATAACACCAGGCAAGGGCCACTTGGACCTGGTGTCCTATTGCCCTATTGCCATTCTGAATGTAGACTTTAAGATCTTGAGCTTGCTCCTTGCAAGGAGGGTCCAGTTGATGTTGCCACAATAATCCTTGTTGACCAGAATGGATTTATCCCAGGAAGGAGTATCGCCCTTTGTGTCCACCAGTTGTTTCAGGTGATGGAGGCAATACAGATCTGCTGGCTCAGGGCCGTGGTGCTTGTGTTGGAAATCCGTAAGCCCTTTGACTCCCTCAGCTGGGATTACCTCTTTATGGTCTTGCGGAGGTTCGACCTTGGCCCCCAGATTACGAAGCTTATCCGACTCCTCTATACCTTCCCTACTGCTTGGACCCATTTGGCGGGGCAATATCAGGACCCTTTGCGGTCGGGCGTGGCACCCGTCAGGGTTGCCCCCTTTCACCCTTTGTCTTTGCATTGGTTATGGAGCCACTGGCTTCCCAGGTGAGGATAGAGGACTGTAGATCGGGGGGTGGGGGGGCTGGGTCAGTTCGCTGGGAACCCACTACTGTCCGACATCTGGGGATCAGGGTATATCACTCGAGCCCTGACCTTTTAGAGGGGAATGTGACTGCAGCAGTGGCCTCGATTCGCTCATCCATTCCCTTCTGGACGTCACTCCCCTTGTCGGTCTTAGGCCCGGTAGCAATTTCAAAAATGATCATCCTTCACCGCCTCCTTTATTATTTTGTGAACCTCCTCTCTCTTTTCCTCGCTTCCTGTTCTGGGACTTACATGTCCTACTGGGAATCTCTTCTGGCAAGGATCACACAGGCGAGTGACTATCGCGAAGCTCCAGCTTCCTTAAGGACAGGGGGGCCTTGGGACACCTAACTTGGAATACTTTATTTGCTGGGCCAGCTGCAGTGGTTCTCCTGTTGGTTGGCTGGCTGCTATCTGGCGGACACAGGGACATATGCCCCCCTCTTTCGAGGGTCCTTCTACTCCATCTTCTTCACGCCCGGACTCTGGTTTCCCCAAACAGTGGCGTAACAAAACCTTAGGGGCCCCCCCTGCATTGGACTGCAAGGGGGCCTCCTTATTCGATTACTCTACCACCCACTTGTTTAAAGCACCTCACCCTCATAACCTACCTCAAAGCCAGCCACAGGGTTTTCACTGATAAAGATGGCTTCAAGGAGATCAACAAGTTCTGCGGTCAGGGAGACATTCGGGTATATAAAAACTGTTTTTTGGTGTTATTGAATTACAAAATGGAGCTATAGTGGAAAAAGGAGAGATGCTTAGTGACATGAAGGGATCCCAGGGCACAGTCATACGGTTACAAGCATTTGAAAGTTAGTAGTGAGCAAAAGTGGTGCCTTTGTGCTACTGAAAATTCTATTTGCAATGCACCAATGGACCATGTTACCGGTCATTTTAATCTCTCACATTTCTCGATCAATCTTTC
Organism: Calotriton arnoldi; assembly: GCA_963921515.1. Taxonomy (NCBI): domain Eukaryota; kingdom Metazoa; phylum Chordata; class Amphibia; order Caudata; family Salamandridae; genus Calotriton; species Calotriton arnoldi. The sequence goes on from CAWUFW010012199.1 coordinate 493,040, forward strand.
CCAGTCAGCCTCTCATCTTTAGCCCTCATTCTTTCATCACCTTCTCTGCTTTGAACAGTTCACCCAATCTCTTATTCTTACAGCACTGCTACCCATCTCCAGCATATTTAGGCCTCACTCCCACTAGCGCTGCTGTCATTTGTTATTCTTGTTTCTATCATTACCAGTTTCCTCAACCCCTTCCTGTTCTCTTCTCTCTCCCAGTTCTCTTAATTCCACTTCTTTCCTCCAGCTTAATCAATTTCTTTGAGTTTCCTCTTCAAACACAAGCATATGTCGCTCATTCTCATGCTGCTGTCATGAACCCTCACACCTCCCCTACTTGTTCTGACAATTTCTCCCTCTGGTCTATTTCTCCTGGGTTTCTTTGCACCTCAGTCTCTAATGAGTTCATTCTATCTCTTCCAATTTTCTGCTTACCTCCAACTCAGATTATCTCATTCTGTAAACTATACCTCTGACTTTTCGCACTCACCTCTCTCTCTCCTGGTTTTACTGCCACCCTAATGCTCATTTTCCTCTCCCGTCTCATATTTACCTTCAACTTGCACACGCCACATTCTCTAATATCTATTCCATCCCTCCTGCTAACATTTAATTTGACCTTTGACCTCTAAATATCTCTCTTCAGTTAATCTCTTACTTTCCACTTTGTTCTTCTCATTCTCTCACTATCACCTCTCAATGCTAACCTCCGCACTGTCTCTGATCTTCTTGCTTCTGCATCCCCAGCTTCCGAACTACCTCCATCTTTGCTCCTCTCGCTTCTTTCCAAACTCCTATCACACTTGTTTCCCTCACAGATACCTCTCTCATTCCCATGCACCTACTTACTTCTTGTTTCTGTCTTACTTTTCTTACTCTGAACTTTCCTTTCATCTCACTCAACTTCAGCATCCCTTACTCCTTACCCTTTTTTATTCCATATTTTACACTTGTGTCACCTCTCCTTCACATTCAATAACTTCACTCATCCTGTGACATCCATGCATATCCAGTCTCAACTCCTTACCACTTTGCAATGTATATCTCTCTCCCTTTCATGTTTACCACCCACTCTTGCATAGTTTTTCCCTCATGGGCTCAGGCTCCTGCTCATGCTCTTTGCCATTTTTCAGCCTTTGGTCTTACTCTTTCTATTCTTTCTGCCCCTTACATTCATTTTTCCAACATTTGTTCCTTTCCAGTCAGTTCCTTTCTTTATGTGTATTTTTAATACTTTCATTTTCCTTTCCGATTTCTTACTCATCTTGTATTTCTTAGTTATTACCCCCTTTCTTATAGCCCTTTTTTGCTTTTCCTTTATCACATGCTTTCTTTCTCATGTGCTATCCCCATTCCTTTCATTCGCTTCCATAGAGGTGTTTTCCCTTTTTTTTCCTACCCCTCACTTTTCATTTCCCCGTTCATTGTCTCTCCCTTTGCCTCCACTTCATTGTTCCTTTTCCTTCACTATTCCTTTTCTTCTCTCTTCCTTCTTTAACTCCTATTTTCTTAGCATTTCTATGTCACCCTGCTTGAGTCCTAACTCCTACATCCTCAATTTTTTTACATACTTCTCCTCACTGGGTTATTTATGACACTATGCCTAAGTTTATAGGATTATTTTAAAAACTTACAATAGAATGCAATAGCCAAATCCGCAATAGAGCAAACTTCTCACTCAAACAACAAGTACAGCATTAACAGGAGCAGTTCAAGTTTCTCGCATTCACAAGAAGCTGTTAATAGGTAGCAGCAGTGCAACTTCAACCACACACCCACAGCAGGTACTATGCAGGTAGCAGCATTGCAAAGGAGAGGAAAATGTCTTCATGCAGGTTATGCACAAGCAGCACCGGTGTACGTTTTCTTCACACAAAAGAGACATAGCACACATAGCTATACTGCAAGCTGTCCTGATGCAAAATAGGCATAGCAGAGGCAACTTCTGTGCAAGCTTCCTTCATACAAAGAACAGGCACACCACAAGCAATAGCACTGCAAACTTTCCTCCCACAGAAAAGGTGCAGCATGGGCATCAGCATTCAAATCGCTATCACATCAGTGCGTTTCTGCGAGCATCAGTGTAAGCTTCCCTAGCAGAACAGGTGCAGGATGGGCAGCAGATGTGCAAGCATCTCTCACACTAAACATGAAAAATATGAGCAGCAGCTGTAGAGGTCTCCCTCAAGAAACAGATACATCATAGGAAACCTGAGTACCGCAAACATCCCTCACAAGAGATTTACACCATGGAAAACTCAAAGCAATGACAGCCACGTTCATTAGAGTGGCACTGTAGTGGCAGCAGCTGTGCAAGCATCTCTCGCCCAAACAGGTAGAACACCACAGCAGCAGAGCAAGCCTATGTGACAAAACATGTGATGAAGTATGAAGGGATAGGTGTGCACAGGTGCCAATTGGCAACACATCACATGTGACACCGTCAATCATTCCTGGCATTTTATCCAAAAGCACGGTGCAAACAAGGATTTCTGATCCCATGTTTAAAAGCTAAACACAAAACTACAAGTTCAAGAATGCACAGTGGTCTTGGATAAAAAGCTAGAACCACCTGAGGTTTCTCATATGATGGCAGGAGAGTGTGGGTGTAAGTAAAAATGTACATACCACTATGTCAAATTTGCCAGGCACAAATCGTAAAATGTGATGAAATATACAACCTCGGTGTGCCATCAGGTGCATGTGGGTTATACATTTAAGGCACATATTTAAAAAAATGTGTAGCCTTCAGAGTTATAATATATTGGTTTTAGAGATACCTGTGTGTTAGAAGGTGGTTCTGACCATCTGAGCCGCCTGGATTTTTCGCTTTTTGAACACCTAATTGCTGAGCTTTTACTGTGGCCGAGCCTCATAAGTTGGGACTCACCCACAGTGAACTCATGATGAAAGAGACTGCATGTGGATTTTACCGGTGTCCCCCTGGTGAGAGTAGGCCGCTGCGCTGCAGCCGGAGTAAGGGGCACCGTGCTGGTTACATGCAGACACATGTGTACAAGTGTGTGCACATGTGTAGGGGCTGCGTGGGGGAGATTCCTGGCATGCGCAGCCCAGGAGCAGGTACAGATAGAATGGTGCGGCAGGAATTATGCAGAGCTGGGTGGTGACATGGAATAGGCTTTATATAATGGGAAGAAACATGTAAGGGAAAGTCAGTGTGCTTTACTGTTTTCACTGAAGGACCACTCCATTATTCTCCTATGAGGATGGGGATCACATGGGATAGTTTCACTTCCCTAGGGCCTACAAATTCCAGACACGCACTAAAGTCCACTGTAACTTAGGTGAGAAGAAGTATTCTGCTGAGTCCAAAGCCATATCTGTACTGCTTTTGGGTCATCCAGAAATGTCATATTCCTCTGACTCAGCTCATAACCAGAGCCTGGCTGGGTGTGACCCTGCCAGGCTGGATTAATGACCTTCCTCCCCAAACTGAAGCATCAGAAGCCTAGCCCTTCACGGCAAGAATTCCAAGGGTGAGGGTCTCCTCTCCAAAAGGGAGAGATGGTGGGTGGAGCTACAGGTTATCCATCAGAAGCTGTCACCTGGTGCCAGGCACCAAGCAACTCTGGAGAGCAGGCAGCAAGGAGGGAAGGGGCTTTTCAGAGACCATGTGGCAAGAGACCCCTGGACGACGCCATTTTGAACTATCCCAGAGGCCTGGGCAGGAAGGAGGGAGCAGGGGCAGAGAGGTGATGTGTCGCTGCCTGATAGGGCTAGCAGAGCCTTCCTGCCCGCCCCCTCCAAATTCTTTTAAAAAGGTCTTGCACAGGAAGAGGAGCTCTCTCTGGGGTGTGGTCTGCTGAGGAAGACTGGTGGTGGAGCTTGGCGCCATGGGCAGTTGGAATGAGGAACCCCTGACTGTCCCAAGACCCTGAATTGCACCAGGAGGGGAGTCCAGGACCAGGGAGATGAAGCCTGGGCCTCTGTGCAAGGAGAAGAGAGGCCCAGGAGGAGAGCCAGGCAAAAGGCTGGCGCAGGGAGGCAGTGAAGACAGCTCCCTGCTGAATTCACCCTCCTTGAGACCAGGAGGGCAAAGGAAAGTGCTCCCAGTGGCTGGGGCGCGCCACCAGGCACAAGAAGAGGCCAAAATGGTGAAGATCGGTCCACTGGGGGCTGAGATATGCCCCCCAGAAGGTAGGCGACCGTTGACCTCTGAGAAGACCCACGATGAAGTGCGTGGGGCTCCGCCGCCAGTCTCGAAAGGGCCCCCGGGGTGGGTCAGGTCCCGGGGGTTGACCCCACAAGAAGCAAAGTCAAGAGGCCCAAAAAGGGGTGCCAGGAGCCCACCCTGGCCCACGGCGGATCTGGAGACAGGGGAGCACCGTCGCGCCCCCCTGGGAAGAAGCTAAGTCGGGGAGCACCATCGCGCTCCCCGTGAAACTGGCCACATGGGGTGCCAGGAGCCCACCCTGGCCCCCGACAAGAACAGAGGCAGGGGAGAGCCGTCGCGCCCCCCTGGGAAATGTGGAAGGGGCCCGGGACCCCCAACTCTGGGCCCCGAAGAGAGCGGAAGTCGGGGAGCGCCGTTGCGCTCCCCGTGAAGGATTGCCCTGGGGCCCGGGACCCCATCTCTGGGCCCCGAAGTGAAGGCAGAGGAGGGGGGAGTGCCGTCGCACTCCCCTGCGGCAGCGGGAAGGCGGGGGGAGTGCCGTCGCACTCCCCGGAGGACCCGCTGGAACAGAGGCTGCCTCGTGTCTGCCCGCAGGAGCGAGCAGACCTGCAATGGAGTGCTGGCTCTGCCGGGGTGGGCTCCCCGAGCAGCTCCCCAATGATCCAGACGAGCGGGGTGCCCAAGTGGGACCGGGCCCCCAGAGAAGAGGAGAGAGGCGATGGGAGCAGCCGGGGGTGGGCTCCCCGAGCTGCCATAACTCACCTGGGGGTCCGGGTGGGACCGGGCCCTCCAACGAGGTCTGGACGCGGCGTGAGGCCGCCAGCCAGGCAGCGCGGCTCTCCCGGAGCAGCGGGAGAGCCGCTGCTCTAATATGCACGGGTAGAAAGAGAATCGGCCCATAATGACTTGCAGGCCCGGACCGGCCTGCAAGGAAAAGTGGATGGTGCTCTGCATGGGGTGGCCCCAGGAGGACGGGGTCACCGCTAAGTGCCTACAAAGGTACAGGGGGAGCTGCAGGAGCAACGCAGTCTCCCCCAGCACGAAGATGTTAAGTCCCCCCCTAAGTCTCTGGGGGACTCCATAGAAATAACCCCTCAAGGGCTCAACCAGCAGTCAACAGCAGCCTGGGGCTGGAACTTTTGTTCTACAGCTGGGGGTGCGTTAGGGACTGCACCAAGGTATGAAGGGCTGAGCTTGGGATGTCTGGAGAAGGGCATCCCCTGGAGGTGGAGAGGTGCCATTGCACGAGAAGTGCATTTACCAATGTTATTTCTATTTAGGGACTGAAAGTCACATGTGTAATTTGAAGTCATAAGCAAAGTGGGGTTATGTTGCTCGACATTCCTGCTAGGGTGTTTGGCTGTATATGCTTAATTCTGTGATTCCTTTTAGGGGCTTTTATTGCAATGCATTTATAATGGTTATCAGCTATGATAAGTACTGTCATTTTAAAGTGATGCTTAAACATGTATTCTTGCTGCTGCGTTAGGTGAGGAACAACCCAGACTGTTAGCCCCTAAGATGTAGAGGTGTATACTGTAGGGTCAGTATGAGAGGCTCAGTCAGGGTTATGTGTCACCAGGGCAGGTTTTCCCATTTTAAATGCGTGTTGAGATAAAGGGGGTGAGTCGCCACTGGGATGGTGCCAGTGAGCAAGGCCCTCACCCCAGGTTATGGTCAACCTACTGCATTGGGGGCAAGATGATGTGCATACATGGGAGTGGTGGTACTAGACCCCACCCCCCTTGCGGGAGGGGTGGGAATGTTATGCAATGTCACAAAGTTATTCCAACAGCTTATGTATATTTGTAAATTGTTGCCTAGTATTGAGTAGTGTGTGTGTTTAATAAATGTACTCTTCCTTTTATAAAGCAAAGTACAGACTGAATAATCAATTCTTGAGTGTTATTTCTGTGTACTGGTAAATGGCGTTTACTTGCCCACACCACTTCCCTTGAGTAAGCCTTAGACTGCTCTGCAACGCTACCCTCTGAGAGTCAAGCGCTACAATGGGGTGTTTGGTTCCCAGAGAAGGACAAATGTAGTCATGTTATTTGTGCAGGCCTCACAGATACTGCCGCGTTTTCCAACACTGTGGGATCAAATATGCTTTTCAATGATTGTTTCTTTTTATTTTACAAATGGTTCCAATTCACCTTACGTGGCATGCCTGGGTTCCATTTCATTAGGTGTTTTTTGGTATCTGTATATTATTTTCGTCCATTCAGGACATTTAAATGAACATTAAAAAACTTAGTTTGGAGAGTTCATAGTCATCTGAGTAAAGAGGTGAGTCAGGGGACAATGCACCATGGAAAATGAAATGTGAATGGGTGATTGGCACTGTGCCTCACTTTCTGAATCCAGGGCAGATCAAACAAACACCGAGGCCTGGGCTTCGCATTAGTGGCACAGAGTATGGTAATCATTATTGGCACTCTGCCCCACTGCCCATGACCTCCTTCTCCATGGTTTTTCTCGCTACCTCCCTCCATCGGTGCACCTCATCTCTCCATAACCCTAATGTATTGTGTCAGAGCACGCTTTGTCACACACGTAGTACACAGAGACAATAAACCATACAAATGTGTAAATCAATGTTAGGAAATGTTACATAAGACAATGTGAGCTGCAAGATGTAGGAATCTTGTCATCCAGACTGATCGGCAATATGGGCCACATGCATCATTTATTTTACAAGTCGCAAACGGCTGATTCGACGAATAGAGCCGTTTGAGACCAGTAAAATACTTTTTGGTATGTATGATATTCCAATTTGCGATTCAGTAACATGTTAACGAATCGTAATTTGGATTTGCGAATACATACCGATTCGGTATTAGGAAGGGCCGTGTTTAGGATGTCCCTTCCTAATATTGAATCACAGCAGTATGTAGGAATGTTTTGCGACCGAAAAGCATTCACAAAACATTTGCATTTTGCCATATTCTTCAAGTAGGTGGTAACCCATTCGCAAACGGGAAGGGGTCCCTAAGGACCCCTTACCCTTTGTGAATGTTCATAAAAATATTGTTTAAGAGCAGGCAGTGGTCCCTCGGACCACTGCCGGCTCTTAAAAAATGAAAAGAAAACTTTTAATTTTTCTTATTTAAAAGCAACCCGTTTTCCTTTAAGGAAAACGGGTTGCATTTGAAAAAAAAATATTGCCTTATTTAAAAACAATCACAGACATGGTGGTCTGCTGACCCCAGCAGGTCGCCATCCCTGGGATTTTTGAGATTCCTAATGGGTAACAAATTGCGACTTGCCTCACTAATATTAGTGGGGTAGGATGATTTGCGACCCATTATGAAACGCTAAATAAAACTCATGGAGTTACATCCATTCAAATAGCGATTACCTGATTGCGATTCGCAGAGAATCCCAATTAGGTAATCGCTATTTGAAATTGGTACATGTGGCCCCATACATTTAGGGGGATATTCTCAAGAACGTGTGATAACCACCGCAAATTTAGCCTAACGCAACTTTGCATATCGCAGTCTATCGCGGGAAAACAACGCCGTGTTACCGTAGTATTCTCAACCTGGCGCCACCATGCGATAGTCCCACAATAACGCGTCAAATGTCCGCATTAAAATCAACGCAACGCCGCAAAAATGCGAAACACGAACGCAAATAAAGTTGCGATGAGGCCAACCGCGATACAAAAATCAGCGATAACCAGCGACAGGCCTGCAATTCCCACGCATCATGCGGGAAAATGCACCATAAAAGCAGAACAAGAAAAAAACACACCAAAAACAAAATAAACTGCGTAGCAACATGGATGCACCCGGAACCAGTGCCCAGGTTAACGCGAACCCCACAAGCCCCACAGACCACCAGCAAGGAACCACGGGGTCGGGGAAGGCCAAGGAGAAGGGGAAGAGGAAGACGGAGTACAGTCCGCATGACAACCGGATCGTCGTCACGGAGGTGACAGAGCACTAACAACAACTGTCCGTCACCTCCACTGTGTCATTGGCAACACAGACGGAAAAATGGCATTCCATCGTGAATGCAGTTGGAGTGTCGAGGAGGCCAAGATGCGCTGGCATGATGTGAAAAGCCAAACCAAGCAGAAACCCGCTGCCAAAAGGAATGCAGCAACGGCGAATGGAGGTGGGAGTCCAGCGCCACAGGAGGAGCTGGAGCAAATGGCAGCCACAGTCATCAGTGCGGAGACGGTGCAAGGAGTCGGGAGTCCGGACACAGCTCGACATGACCTGACACAACATCAACAGGGTGAGTAACGAACAGGAACTGGGGGGATTGGGGGACGGGCACAATGGCACACATGCACAATGACTTGTAGCACACCGCACACCCACAATGACCCTGGGTCATGTCCCTGATCCCCGTGGCACACTGCAGCACACATACAAACATCAAGTAGGCCCCCGTCCACCATGTGCCCAAAGGGGTCACACCCCACACATCACCAATTCCACGACACACACATGCACCCGTGCGAAACACAGCAAAGATGCGCATGTGAGAGCCACACTGACAATGCAAGTGACACCACATGACGAGCAGCATGGCTGGAGTACAATCACCATGACATTGTGCACACCACGAGACTGAGGTGGCTGAGTGTGGACCACATCCGGAAAGGAGCAGGTCACACTCTGACACATCCACGTGCACAAACAACCACTGACGTCAACAATACATCTGCAGACAAACAATGCACAAGAGTACAAAAACCGTCCAAGAGCACAAATGACCCAAGTCGCCAACATCACAACACCTTAAAAGCACAAAAGTCAAAGGCACACCGCCTCCAAGGGATAAGGGGCAGCAAAATCACAGCTGCAGGTGTGACCCTCCCACAATGCAGCACACATAGCAATGACAGCACATCCACATGGACGACAGTGTGGTAAACAGTGCAACACACACACTGCAGATCAGAGGACACAACTGGGTCCGCCTGTGCGTAGAAAATGGCCAATCACATCTGACATAGCAGGGAACTGTGAGATGAAAATGTACGTGTACAACCTCACCTACGTCATGTAGTCCAAATGTCCACTGTACCGCATCAAATAGTCCGCTCCTCCCAAACAGTCACAATGTACATTGGCATGCAGTCTGTATGTAAACCTGAATAATGTGTGAACATACATGCCAACACAATGTCAAAAAGCATCTCCCCTTCACATTGCAGAGGGACAAACAACACCTCCAGCAGAGCAGACCAGACAACTTTACAGTGATTCTGAAGAGGACATCCACACTTCCCACACCGACGCCGTACAACAGTCCATGGACATCTTCGGGCAATCGACCTCCAGGAGCAGGGCAGCCCAGCTGCATCGAGGATACCCCCCCTGCACAGACAACCCTGCTGGACGCATGCACCACCACGGCTGGCTCCCAGCAGCCCACCGAAGCACACATCGCATTCCAAGGCCAGGTGTCAGACTGCCAGAAGGGGGTGTCCGAACAGGTGTGGGTGGGGTCCCACCTCATGGAAGCCGAACTAGATCACATACGTGGGTGTCTAAGTCCCATCAGGGACCACCTACACTCCCCAAACTAGACCCACACTGCGACAGAGACACCTGCATTTGCACATTTCCAGGACTGACCACACCCAGAGCCACGGGATAATCATCCACACCCCCACGCTGGACTGGCGCACGCCGGCCCAGTCCACTCCTCTTACGCATTGAGTGGGGGACCACAAAGCTACATGTGCAATGTCCCACACTCTGCCTGCGGTGACATGGCTGCGTCCTCTGCACACGGCACAATGTGATGTGGGGCTGTGGCCCGAATGCACACATCATGAGCACACGGACACACTGATAGAGCTCTTGAACTGGCCACGGGCACGTGCGCCCGACACCTTTATTGGCATGGTCACATGTACAGTGACGCATGTGCTGGATGTGTGTGGGGTGAGTGTCATCCAGCCCTCAGGGAGTCGTTGGTGCTGGCAACTACCTGCACAGTGATCACAATTTAAGCAGAAACAGAAAACACCAGCATTACAGAAACAACTGTGAAGCATCATGGTGGTAGCCGGAGAGAGTACAGTGTTCACCCAACATGCAAGCAGAATGCTCCTTGATTCGTTGTGCACTGAGTAAGTGGCACCTGAAGGGCTGAGCAGGGTATCAAGCTGATGATGGCACCCACGACAGGTGTGAGCAACTCTGACAGTCTGGCAGTAAGACACCTCCGACTCTGGCACCTGTTGTTTGGAGTTGGTCCTGGCGGTGGTGGCGTGTGCATCATGCAGTGACGTGACGTCCGGGCAGGACAGGACTCGATTTGATGTGGGAGCCCAGGTGGACCGCACCTGAGGCTGGAGGCAGCGGACAGCGCAGGGCCACAGACACATGGCATTGATGCCCCCCAGGCCATCGGAACAGAGACCATCCGACATGCCCTCAGACTGGGGCCATGATTTGAGCTGCACAGAGTTAGTGGCCCCGGATGTACTGCGGCCGGCACAGGCACACCGCCACGGGACGGTGACTTGCGGTGCAGTGAGATAGGGCCACGCTAGGTGAGCGGGTCCTTGTCGATGTCGAAGGTGAATGTCGCGGAGGTTTGCGGGGGACAGTGGAAGGGGTCCTCCAGGGCATGATGCAGAGGGCAGAAGCCGGCCGGAAGCAGCTAATGGAGGAGTGGAATGCTACAGCCTCATTTTGGCCACATAGTCAGTATCACCGACACCATGATGAAGACAACCCCCAAGCCATAGACTCAGTCTCCAACAAATCTCAAGAAGTAAGTGTCCATGGATGTCGGGGAACAGACTTAGTGGCAGCGGAGCTGTAAGCGGATGCAGTCTGCGACGAGGCCAGTACAATGTTATCAGCTCGGCCATTAATGATTCATGACTGAGTTCCCAATGTGTGACCTACTCGACCGCTGTGTGGTCCGGAGGCAGGGGGCAGCGCGGGCCAACCGCTGTTCAGCAAGCTCCTCCTGGAACACTAACACACGGCGTTGAAATGGCATGTGGTGATGATTCGTGGTTGACCGAGGCAGTAGCGACAGAGCTGAGCGGGTGTTTAGCCAGCGACGATGCCGTGTCCTGCCTGGTACGGACTGGATTGGATTTGTGTGAGGCCTGCAGACCCGCAGTGTAGTCCGAAGGCGTAGTCTTCAAAGGCTCACAGGCACGTGTGGCTGGGATGCCATGCACATACTTTGTGTCACCACATCGAAGGGAGTATAGTGATATAAACTCTGCATTTGCGTGTGTACTCGGCCATTGACAAATCAAGACTCAGTCCCAAATGTGTGACCTACTTGAGCGTAGTGTAGGCCGGAGGCAGCGGTGGAGTACGTAAACGAAAAAGGAGTAAAGCGGGCCTGTGTCGCGGAGGCCCTGATGGTGTGAGGAGGCTGCCAAGGACGCTCGGCTCGGGCTTGGAGCTTGCGCCAGCACGTGGTGGCCCTCTACAACACACGCCGGTGTCAGCAGGTGAGCTGTGAGCCCTGGATACGCACGGGTGGGCATGATGGGTTGGGGGTCCAGCGGCCCGTGGTGCAGCAGGCGCATAGGTTCGCAGGCCACAGCGCTCACGGCGAGGGCGTCGGCCTCGTGGCGGGGTAGAATGCGCCGCCCTGGCAGGCATGTTTGGCATTCCGGAAGAGGACCACGCCCAGGGCTATGTGCTTTTTATTCACACCCCTACGCTGGCCTGGCGTACGCCGGGCCAGCCCACTCCGCACACGCTTGCAGGGAGGGACGTCACAAGCTACATTTCCGCGTTCTTCCCCACTGGCTGTGGTGACATGGTTGCGTCCACTGTCCACTACACTCCAAACATCAGCAGTGCATGTGGGCATGGATATGTCTGTGGTCTGCATACTGCAATCTGTCCAGGACATCTCCGCCACAGATGGCATTGTGTACATTCTCATTCATGGGTCACTTGCCTCCTTCGCACATACCTGGTTCCCACCTCTCCCCACATTCCGCTATTGTGTGGCTGAGGTGCCATGCCGTTGATGGTTCATGTACATGGCTGAGCAAGGTTGTCACAGTAAGTTGTGCTGTCGTGTCTGGTGGGTGGGCATGTTGTCTGGCATGTTGTATGTGATTTTGTGACGTTCGCATTGCCAGTGTTGTGAGTTGCATGATTGTGGAGTTGAGGTGTGTGGTGTGTTCATTTGGTACTTACCTACAAGCAGTGCATTTCCATGGGTTCCATCCTGGTAATGCTGGTTGATGATGGACTGTCGAGGGATGATGGAATCATGCACACTGCCTGGGTAGTTGGCTACAACATTGGTGCAGGGTCCCCGCTGGTCCACTATTGCCTGCACATTGATGGGATGCGTGTGCTTTCTGTTGAGGTATTTGTGTGTTTTTTCGGCAGGTGGCACAAGTAGGACATGTGTGCAGTCGATTGCCCCCAACAGGTGCGGGAATCCTGCTATGGCGTGTAGTCCTTGCTTGGTCTCCAGCTGTTCCTGCACATTGTGGGGGACGTTTAGGTACTGGGGTACCTGGCTGATTATGGCATCCAGGACAGGTGTGGGGAACTTGGATGGGGCTGGCTGTGAGTCTCCTCGGACTCTGGCGGTTGTTGTTTGGGAGGATACCAGAGGCCAACAGGTGCAGCACAGCCAGCAGCTTTGTCTGCGGAGGGATGTTGGTTGTCCGCTGTGTTGGTGCCGTCAGGCTGTGGGCAATGATGGTCCGGATGAGGTGGATGGTTGTCCTTTTAAGCCTTTGGTGGGCATTGACATTGTCTGTGTTAGGTCTGTGGGGCTGGTGCGTTTCCTGAAGGTCCGATGTCTTTGGCTGCGCTGGCTCTGTGGTGTTCAGGGGTGGGGTGGCGGGAGTTCCGGGGGTTGCTGGGGCCCTGGTGGTGGTGGCGGAGGGTGTTGTTGCCCTCTCGGGGCACCGGGATGCATGGTGAGTAGCTCCATGGCATCTGTTGTTCTTCATGTGTGGCTCTGGGCTGGGCTCCCTTTGATGGTGCAGGTTGTCGTCCGACTTTACACCAGGTCAGAGCAGGTCTTAGATTCCTGCTGCTAACGCGCCTTATCGCCTGTTTTGTGGTCTTATCGCCGATGTGGCTGGTCGTTGAGAATGTTGAGGTGTGGTGTTGTCACGGGTTTTTGCTCGGGAACGCCTACTCTGCATCTCATTAGCGTTAGTTGCTGGGGTCATCTGTGGCAATGTTTTTTGAGACTGCTTTTGCAGGAAAACTGGTGCTATGGGCTGTTAGCACCGGCTTGTGAATGGGGCTATAAATTTAGCGCGACTTTGGCTGCGATAAAGTGCCGATAACTCGGCGATAGCGGCTTGAGAATATGCCCCTTAGAGTGATTTCTCTGGAGAAACACAAACTCAGAATTTAAAATGTAACAGTGGTTGGGGTTGTATATATCAATGAGAAGTTTTGTACTACTGAAATGAACCCTTTTTAGCAACCTTACAATAACAAAAGTTTGAGGAAAAAATAAGGTTCTAAGCCTATACCTTGCAGATACCTTGCAGTTTGAATGCAGCTCTTTGAGAATGTACACAGCTCACTGTGCTATATTATGAGGATTGTAGCTTACGAACTGCAAGTACCAAAACGTTCTCTGAGAGAAAATCAGTAGCCCACTGAGCTATCACCATAAAATGCAAATCTGTGGTCTGCTGCTTACACATTTGCAGGAGGCTCATTAACCCTTTCTACTACCTTATAAGTCAAAACCATGACTAGACAAATAAACATTTGCAATGCAATAGGTCTCGCATTCACACGAGTTTGAGCTATTGGCATTGTAAATGACAATGCCTTTTATTTATGTTTTGGGTTTTAAAACATAAATGAAAGGCATTGTCATTTACAATACTAATAGCTTCAACTCTCGCAAATGCAAGACCTATTGCATTTGAATAAAGGGCCTTCTCGACCGCTTGTTAGATTGTAAATATCAGAGGAAGAGACCAGCCTGCGACATCTTCAAAGTAGTGATTCATAGTGCAGTGAAGAAGATGTGTAAGTGTTGTAAATTACAAAGACACAAAGTGTGAAGTGAGAGTTACATATGATTCAAGCTATAAACACTAACAAAGCTTTCCGACACCTTTCGCCCTGTGATTACACTGTTGCGGCTCAGGAGGAAGAGCTGGAGGGGGGGCTGTTTCCTGCCTCTCCGTGATTTGAGTGTCCAGTGTGGCATTGCGTAATGTCATTGCTGTCTTTGACCTAGTAAAAAACACTCCAGCTGTAGTAGGGCTCTGGCTTCACCTCCTGGTGCAGGACGGGCTGTGCTTTATGGCAGGCATTGAGGGATGGTCTTGGCTGCAGCTCCGGCCTTGTACAGTGCTATTACTAGTGAACGAGAGGTGCTGAGGTGGTGGTATTGGTATTGGTGGTGGTGGTGGTGTTGGTGGTGGTGGTGGTGGTATTGGTGGTGGTGGTATCGGTGGTGGTGGTATTGGTGGTGCTGGTATTGGTTGTGGTGGTGGTGGCATTAGTGGTATTGGTGCTGGTCGTATTGGTGGAGGTGGTGGTATTGGTGGTGGCTGTATTGGTATTGGTGGTGGTGGTATTGGTATTGGTGGTGGTGGTATTGTTATTGGTGGTGGTATTGGTATTTGTGGTGGTGGTACTGGTATTGGTGGTGGTGGTATTGGTGGTGGCGGTATTGGTATTGGTGGTGTTGGTATTGGTATTGGTGATGGTGGTATTGGTATTAGTGGTGGTATTGGTGGTGGTGGCACTGGTATAGGTGGTGGTATTGGTATTGGTGGGAGTGGTATTGGTGGTAGTATTGGTGGTGGTATTGGTGGTATTGTGGGTGGTGGTGGTATTGGTGGTGGTGGTGAAATTGGTGATGGGGTATTGGTGGTGGTATAGGTGGTGGTTTTGGTGATGGTGGTATTGGTGGTGGTATTGGTGGTGGTGGTATTGGTGGTGGTGGTATCAGTGGTAGTATTGGTATTGGTATTGGTGGTATTGGTACTGGTGGTGGTGGTATTGGTGGTACTGGTGGTGGTGGTGGTATTGGTGGTGGTGGTATTGGTGGTGATGGTGGTATTGGTGGTGGTGGTATTGGTGGTGGTGGTATTGGTGGTGGTACTGGTGGTATTGGTGGTTGTGATATTGGTGGTGGTATTGGTGTACTATTGGTGGTATTGGTGGTGGTGGTGGTATTGGTGGTATTGGTATTAGTGGTGGTGGTGGTATTGGTGGTATTGATGGTTGTATTGGTATTGGTGGTGGTGGTTTGGTGGTGGTGGTATTGGTGATGGTAGTATTGGTGGTATTGGTGGTGGTATTGGTATTGGCGGTGGTATTGGTGGTGGTGGTATTGGATTGGTGGTGGTGGTATTGGTGGTGGTTGCATTGGTGGTGGTGGTGGTATTGGTGGTGGTGGTAGTATTGGTGGTGGTGGTATTGGTGATGTTGGTATTGGTGGTGGTGGTATTGGTGGTGGTTGTATTGGTGGTAGTGTTGGTGGTGGTGGTATTGGTGGTGGTAGTATTGGTGGTGGTGGTGGTATTGGTGGTGATGGAGGTGGTGGTGGTGGTATTGGTGGTGTTATTGGTGGTGGTGGGCGTATTGGTGGTGGTAGTATAGGTGGTGGTGGTATTGGTGGTGGTGGTGGTGGAGGTATTGGTGGTGGTGGTGGTAGTGGTATTGGTGGTGGTATTGGTGGTGGTATTAGTGGTGGTGGTGGTATTGGTGGTGGTGGTATTGGTATTGGTGGTGGTAGTGCTGGTGGTAGTGGTTGTATTGGTGGTGGTGGTATTGGTGCTGGTGGTACCGGTGGTGGTGGTGGTATTGGTGGTGGTGATGTTGGTGGTGGTATTGGTGGTATTGGTGGTGGTGGTGGTATTGGTGGTGGTGGTGGTGGTGGTATTGGTGGTGGTGGTATTAGTGTTGGTGGTATTGGTGGTGGTGGTATTAGTGGTGGTGGTGGTATTGGTGGTATTGGTGATGGTATTGGCATTGGTGGTGATATTGGTGCTGGTGGTATTGGTGTTGGTATTGGTGGTGGTGGTGGTATTGGTATTGGCGGTGGTGGTATTGGTGGTGGTGTTGGTGGTGGTATTGGTGGTTGTGGTATTGGTGGTGGTATTGGTGGAGGTGGTGGTATTGGTGGCATTGGTGGTGGTGGTGGTGGTATTGGTGGTGCTGGTGGTTTCCGGTTGTGGTGGTATTGGTGGTGGTGGTGGTATTGGTGGTGGTGGTGGTATTGGTGGTGGTATTAGTGGTGTTGATGGTGGTGGTATTGGTGGGGGTATTGGTGGTGGTGGTGGTATTGGCGGTGGTGGTGGCATTGGTGGTGGTATTGGTGGTGGTGGTATTGGTGAAGGTGGTGGTATTGATGGTGGTGGTATTGGTGGTGGTGATGGTGGTATTGGTGGTGGTGTTGTTAATAAAACAGGCTTTTGAAAACAACCCGTCTGGTGGCTTTAGTACAGATGGCATGTAACACAGATGTGCTGTTGTCAGCTTCAGCCCATTAGCACAGGATTATGTGCTACCTGAAATTCACATGACTTAATTTGATAATCATTTCTAAATCCATTTTACTTGGGGGGACGGATTTGAAACAGACACGAGTTAATGCCAGTTAAAGTGATTGAAAGCAGGTGCCCGTGTTACTGGGGCGGCCGTGCTGCTTAAAAAAACACAAGCGGTTTCAGCTGAAGCAGCGCATGTCGGCCTGCAGTAAGAGAAACTCAATAAAGTAAATAGTGCTTACAGACTAAATAACAGGTCCCGTGTAACAACCGAAGTAAAATGGCCAGTCGCCATGGGAGGGTACAAATGAAGACAAGGCCGTACTAAGGAGGGACTAACAAGCCTATTAACTAATCCGAAGGCAGCATTTACGAAAGACAATGACACAAGCCAATGAAAAATAAGGGAGGAGAGTGGGCGCGGCTTCACTCCCATACTCTACTACAGCAGACTCGCAGAGTGTGCAGCACATGCGTGCTCCCGCTAGGCCCGACCTAAAGAGCGAGCAGCGCATGCGTGCTCCCGCTAGGCTCGACCTAAAAACAGCTTTCTCCAGGGAGTAGATTATTCACCAGAGCTGTCTTACTGTTATTATTGTGTCTTTAAAAAATTGGGGCACACAAAGATCTCTGCAGGCTGCTTTTGTCTCCCCTGTTGTCTGACCTGTCTTAAAGACGGCACTGCAGTGCTGCTTTCCAGTTTCCTCACCAGTGTTCATCTCTGAGGCCCTGTATGTGCAAATTGGAAGTGCAACATAAGAGTGAAACATTTTTTAACCCTCCAAGAGTCCCTCCCTTTCAAATGAAAGGCACTCTTTTTTTTACGTTCACCGCTGCTACTAATGATAGGCCTCTAGTTTTTTTTTATAGTTGCATTGGTTTAAATGATATAGATTCTCGGCAGCTGGGCTACTGGATATGTAGGGGCCCCCATCACCTCTAAGGTGCAGACCCCCCCCGCACCGCGGGGGCATCCGTTACGCCCCTGTCCCCAGACGTACCTGTTTTCCTGGAGGTTGCTTTGGGGTGCGTTAGAAGTGCTCTCCGTCTCACTAAGCACGTCCCTCCGTAGGTCTCGACTGTCCCGTTGCTTGGGCTCCCCCTACCACAAGGCCGCCTTACTGGAGGCCCTCTCCGGAGTTAGGATGAGGCGGGTATTGTTCACTTGGGGGACCTTCACAAAGACGGGCAGTTACTGCCATTCAAGGCGCTGATGGAGCAGTTTGCCCTACCTGAGCTCCAGTTTCTTCTTTATGCTTCCCTCCGAGGGGGGCGGGGGGACTAGGTGTTGGAGGATGCCCATGGGGCCCGGGGCTCAAAACCAGACACCAACCAACTCCTGACAGACCCTGCATACTGTAAGTGGGGCCGTCGATTAGTTACCTGGCTTACTAAGGCTCTTCTTACACACACACCGACTTCACTCCAGTCTTTGAGGGAGACATGGAAGGGAGAGTTTGGCAGACCACTTCGAGACAGGGACTGGGAGCCGGCGCTAGCATATCCTAGGTGGATGTCCCATAATGCCTGCCTTAAGCTTATCCAATTCTATGTTCTCCATCTCGCATATCTTTCCCCGCAGCGAATTGCACTGATAGTTCCTGGTGCCTCTGATCACTGTCCTCAATGCAGAGCCCGGGCGGCTTATCTGAAGCACCTTGTTTGGGATTGCACACACGTAGACGTCTATTGGCATTCAGTACTCACACAGCTTGCGCACCTCATGGGCATCCTGAACCTTTTCTCCTGGGAGGTGGGTGCCTTGGGCATCATTTCTAGACCCCGGAACCGCAGGACTGCTGCCCGATTTCTGGAACTGGCCCTTATTCTGGCTAAGAAGGCCATCACGGCCCGCTGGAAGTCTCTGGCTCAGTGGCTGATGCTATTCACCAGATGGGCAAAGCTGAGGCTGTGGCGCTGCATGGGGGGAATGCACAGGTTGTTCTTTGATGCCCACTGGCCCTGGGTTGTGTGGCCTTGCTCTCAAAATGACTTGACCCTCAGTCAGAGTCCCCCTCGACCTCTGATTTCCCATCTACCCGAGGACGGTTGCTTATCACTGTTAGCCTTCTCCCCCTCTCCTCCTCCTCAAGGCACATGTACTCACCTCCTGTGTGCGGGGACTCCTGCTGGCTTCTTCTGGCCGTGGCCCCTTCTTGGTCCCCCTCCAGTTCCCCCCTCTGGGAGCCGTGCCAGGACCTATTTTTGTTCCTATGCTGGATGTCTGGCCCTGGGGCACTGTGAAGGGGTGGTTGGGCTGGCTTGAGATTGTGGACGCTTTCTCTTGTTTTTTGCTCCCTCGTGTACCTATCCTTCTCCTGACTGGACTCACTGTGACCACTATTGTTGAATTTTGTTTTTGCTTTGCAATGCCTTTATTGTCCTGTCTTATTTTGCCTTGTTTATTCCAACAACAAAAAAGACTAAAGTCTCATATTACGCTTTATGGTTTTTCAACTTGCTACTTTTATCATAGCGGCCACAAATCACAAAAACTACACTTAGCAGCGAACCCTGGGCCATAATTTACAGATCAATCATAAGCTTAGTGTATATATAGTAGTCACCAGAAAGTAGCAGCCTCTTTTCTTGCCGTTCAGCCACAAGTTAAGTACTCTATGTCACTCCTTTGTGTGAAATGTGTTTGTTATCGGATATCTGATTGTGTGTTGGGCTTAATTTGTCTGTGTTTCACATGGTTGTGCTTCTAAGTTGCTTTATTTCTATATATTTGGAAATATATCTGGATACTTTCCCCATTTCTGCTATTTGAGTTACTACTACTGGTACACTATACTTCATGTTCTGACATTTTGTTTATAAACATGACATAGACTTTACAATACCCTGTATGCACTGCTATTGTAGAATAGATTCAGCACTGGAGCCATAAACTAATAATTTGTCCTATGACTGCTTACATGCATTTATGGGTTGCACTTGAGATGCTGGTTCATGTCTTCCTCAGGAGGTATTAGTGAAAACATTTGAACGGGAATGGGTGATGGCATTGTGCATATAGAAGTCTGATTGTTTGATGCATGGCATAAACAGTGAGCGGTCCTTGCGGTTCCAGCTTACATGAGTGTGACCCTTCTGATTTCTAAACCTTGGATTGCAATATATAAATATGTGCCTGTAGTATTGCAGTTGATTCTCATGACATGTGAGATTATGATAACAATAGTTATGATGGTCTGTTATTTTTCTTATGATCCTGAATTTGAAGAGGAAGAATTGACAAAACATTACATGTTATCCTTCTCTCGCTATTTCTGTTTTAATATTCATGCTTTAAGATATTGACTCCTGGGCCTGTGCAATTGCTGAAAACCCAAACCTTACCTGCTGGTAGTAGCAGGCTTCATGCAACACATTCTGAAGGTGCACACTCTTTTGGTGAGCCTGTCTCTGTAGCCTGAAAAATTTAGACTTTAACCAAAACAGGTGAATGTTCTTTAAATCTAAACATCTGTATTCTCATAAGGTCCAGGAGCCTTTTATACAATAGATTTCCAACTGTCATTATTGTGAGTAGCGGTCTTCAACCTCCGAAAGATATTGACACTGTCTATCCTCCGAACCTCACATCTGGTGATGCAAGACAAAGACATTACTGAATGTTGTTTTGGAGATTGCACAAAGGATAATAATGGTTATTATGAAGCCAGTCATTCAGACAATGATAACTGAGATGATTACAGTACTGTCAGCATTATGATTAGTGGTACTTAGCTGTCCAAAGATAATGATACTTAATTAGTCCTTTTAATCTCATATCTGGGGGCAGAATGCAAAACAAAGAAATAATCACCTAATGTTATTCTGGAGAAAGCACACAATTATGACTCGGTAATTATGATACCAATGATTCAGACAGCAATGGATGATTTTAATACTTTCTGCTTTGGTCCTGACCCATCAAAAAGACAAAAGTTGTCCACGTTCCTGTCCTTAAAGACAGGAGTATCCCAGAATTAGTGTCAGTTCTTCTACGTGCCAATGGTAACTCTATGTTTGATCCACTTTTATTTAGCTCCCCAATTCTATAGTTCCCCTATATTAGATCCTATAATGGTTACATTTGTTTGCCAAAAGTCGAAAGGTCACTATTGGCTTAAAGTTTAAGGTGTAAGACTCTCAACCTGAAGGTTAAAGTCTCAAATCCTAGCGTCTCTGTGTTCATGTGTCTGTTTCTCTACAAAGAGTTTCAAGGTTCAATTAAACAAGTAAAAGGTGATTTGTTTCTGTGATCCAAAGAATGGTATTCAGAAGGCCTGGGTCTCCTGCCAGAGCAAGCTTCTAGGTTTTAAAGGATCTACTAAGTAAGAATTTAGAATTTACAGAGCAGCCCCGTGAGTCTAAGGATTCAGTAGACTGATTTGACTAACTGTGCGCAGCAAGCTTTGTGTTTTGCCAATAATTAAAATGTGACAATTTCATTAGAAAGACACAAAGGGCCTGATTACAATGTCGTTCGACATCATCTGGGAAGTGGTACTGTACGACCTCCTGTCGTCGGTCCCAACCCAGCAATTAGGATGCGACAGAACACTGTTCAGTAGCAATCCTATACTTTACAATGGGAGCATGCATTCCGAACTTAATGCATGCTCTCATTGTAAAGAGCAGAGGTGAAGTTCATCCCTGCACCCCGTGGCAGGCACCTCTAGGTGCCTGTCCTGCCAGCGTGTGCAGGGATCAACCCTAGGCCGCCATTCGTTAGCCTTGCACCTATGGGGGCCCTGCTGGGGGCCCCCAAAGTCAGATTCCCACAGCCTTTCTGTGTCGGAAAGGCTGGCACAGAAAGGCTGTGAAAATCTGCCATCGTAATCCCTCGGCTGGAAAGAGACGGCCGAGGGATTACTGAAGGTTTTCCGAATGGCGGACGGGCTCTCCGAGCCCGTCGGTGGCCAGTCGGAAATCCGATTCGGATTCCCTTCTGACCAACCCCATCAAAATGGGTCAGTCGGAAAGGAATCCGAACAGCCGATTACGATGCGGTCTGAATGGCTCCGACCGTCGGTCGGAGTCGTTTCAGACCGCATCATAATCGGCCCCAAAGTCTTTCTAGCCACAAAGTCTTGTTTCAGATAGAAAGTCTTGTTGATTAAGATTGATTACAGATTGTGTGAACTTGTAAATTCAGAAACTGCCTCAGCATCTCAGGGTTTTCCTTTTCAGTGACCATTTTACAAAGAAAATGGGGATAAAGGTCAAGGCTTTTCCTCACTATTGAAAGTACAGTACTGTGAAGAGGATCTTTGGGAAACATATTTGATGAAGCCAGTGGGTCTAGGAACTGTCGCGCCAAATATTACCACTTCAGTAACTGGTTACAACTTCTTTCCCCAAATGAGAATTGGCTGATATTTCCCCTAATAAGAGGACAAGGGAGAGCTTTCTCACAAGGTCGGCATCCCATTATGTTATTCTCTTTTAATTGGTTGCAAATGTGTTTCTTCACATTTAGCAAGCAATTTCAGAGAATACCTGGGTGTGGTATCTGGTTCTCAGTGTTATGCATCTTTCTTGCTTCTCTGCCTTGCTGCTCAGCCAGAGTGGATGTGCTGTGGAATGTTGGTGCCTGTGAGGTAATGGAATGTTGGGGATGCCTGGTGGATAGAGTGTCAGTTGGGAGTATGGGCTGAGCAGCAAGGGAGCTGCTCCTGGTGGGGCTCACTTTATGATCTATTTCTATCTTCATTATCATCTATGATCTACTTCAATAAACCTGCTTCATTGATCTACACCTCGGCTACATGGAGTTATTTAACTCACCACATTTGGCGACGAGGATGGGATGATCACACTGGGTTCTTCAAATTGTACAACATTTTTTAAATAGAGTTTTTCTTCTCCTTTTTAAGGGCTCTCCAAGGCCAATTCATTTATGTGTTGAATAATTAGAACTGATATAGCATATAGGAAAGCTTCTTTCCAAGGGAGTCATAGAAGAGCATTTATACCATTCTAAGGGTTTTTATGACCAAATGTAACCAAAAAATGGAAAAAAGAGCAGTCACTACAAAATGGAGGTCATTGTTTATATTTTTCCAGGAGAATGGCTGGTGAAGCTAGACCATAAGGACTCTTACCTCTCTGTTTCACTTCATCTGGAATACAGGAAGTTCCTTTAATTACATTGACACACTAGGGTCTACTAGTTTATGTCCCAATCCTTTGATTCTGTCTTCTGCTCCATGTTTCACTAAGTTCCACATAGGAAATTTAATAGCTTCCAGAGACCAAAGTAACTCATAAAAATAATGGATATCTCACACTCTCACACATATCTCAGGCAATTGGCCAGAGTGGTAGGGCTTTTGGCATTTCTATTTAAGCCATATTTCCATGACCCCTTCAATATTAAGCCTCAAGATCAGATATTTATGGAAGGGTCTCTCCTTAGACAGAATTTACTCTTAGACAAAGATATTTGAAGATATCCAATGATGGCAAGATCATTTAGTTGCTTAGGATGGTTGCACCATCTTTGCCAGATCCCCAGATCTAATCTTCATCACATGCTGCTCGGTGGTAGTGAGGTCTATTGAGTGTTCAGTACAGAAGTGGGGGACATGATCCGTAAAGGAATTGTCAATGTAAATTGTAAAAATCTTTTACATGCTCCTTTGCCATGCAATTTCACCAAGGGCAAGGTACATTTCACAATACATTTGTGGATGTACAACATTTTTGTAGTCTAACACATAAACCATCTTGAAATTGGAACACTTGGTGCATTTTCACAGTTCTGTCACCATCAAATCAAAAAATGTCACTTAAGGCACAACTTCTTCATGGCATTCATATGGTGTCAGGTTGGCACTGTAGGTACCTTCATGACAGGAAACTTCATCCAGTAGTCTTCCAAACATTGAATCATTACTGGGGTCCGTTTCCAATAGATCTTTGTCTCATGTTGGAACTTACAACTGACTGCTTTTACAATATCCTCTTGCCATAGACATGTTCTTGCAAGATTTGGCACCTTTACGATTTTCCTACTTTTGTCAAAATTTACAGGTGCTTAGCTCAGATTTTTAGACAGAAGAACTTGGTGGTTTTAATTTCCCCACTCTGGATGGTTCAAGCCTAGTTCCGACCATGCCTCAGAATGGCTATAGATGTATCTGTATTGCTTCCATTTTACCTTCATCTCGTCTAAGATACCCATGGCATGAGTCACACTCTGATCCTATTTGTTAATCTACAGCTGATGGCTTAGAAAGGTTCTGGTATTCTTGGTCACTGACATGCCTTTCACCTTCAGCTCCTATTGTCATAAAACCTCCCTGAGCATGGGATACCACCAATACTTACAAGAAAGCTTGGGAAGCTTGGATTTGGTGTGTGGAAAGGAGTCAGTATCTCATTTTAGCAAATGTCCCTTCAGTTCTGAATTTCCTTGCTTTATTTGCATCTTATGGCAATTCACCAGGACCATTAATGGCTATAGATCATCTAATTTGCTGACACTGAGCGTTTTGAGGACAAATCCATAGGGGAACATCCTTTAGTCTGTAAATTACTGATGAATATTTGATATTCCACCCTCTAAACTTTATTATTCCACAAAATAGGATAGTAAACTAATTCTGCAATACTTCCAAACATGGCCTGACAATGACTCCCTAGCATGTCCTGTCACCACCATTCCTCACAGATGGGGCACCCCAACCTACGCCCTGTGGAGACTGTTCACCACCTCCGATCCAGGGGTGCCATCCATGTTGACGTCTTCTCCGTCCCAGCTGGACACTCTGCCGGTTCCCTACGATCCACCCCAACCGCTGCTCGCCCGAAGCTGGCTGTCCCCACACTGTGCTCCTTGCTATACAGTCGCCAATACACCACGATGGAGAAGGATTGAGCAGCCCGCACCACGCATATTTAGACGAAAATGGATCAATTTACAACCGGCTCATCTGGCAACGCTGTGCGCCCTCCAGATGGTGACAGGTTTGCTTCCTCCGCCACTGACCTTGCGGTGATTCTACATGCCATCCAGGCCTCGGAGGCAGCCGTGGAGACCAAGATCGGAGAGGTAAGAATGGACTTTGCGCTGCTGCGCCAGGACCCCCACGCCACCGCGTGAATCGCGGAGGCCAAGTCCCAGATATCCTCAGCCGAAGACGACATCTCGACCCTTAAAAGCCAGGTCTCCACCCAGCTCACCCAAACTGCAGAACTTCACAGGCGTGCCGAGGATGCAGAGAACCTCTCCAGGAGCAACTACCTACGGCTGATCGTAGTCCTGGAGCAAGCAGAGGGGGTTGATCTGCAGCGGATGGTAGAGTACGTGGAGCACTGGATCAAGTCCTGGATGCCGATCAATTGCCTGTCCTTACGGTTTGCTATCGAACAAGCGCACCGGGCCCTGACCCCCAGGCCACCGTCAGGGGCCCCGCCTTGGCCCATTATTGCCTGCATTCTCAACAACAGAGATAGGGATGCCATTCTCAATGAGGCCCGGCAGCATCCTGACCTTCGGTGCGGAGACACCAAAGTCCTTCTCTTCCAGGACTATACCCGCGAGGTCCAACAACGCAGGTGCTCGTACACGAAAGTTAAACAAAAGCTGCAGGCAATGGGGCTCCAGTATCGCTTGCTATTCCCTGCATGACTCCGCGTCATTCACCTCAACAAGTCTCATTTCTTCAAGACTCTGGATTCCGCTTGGCAGTGGCTGACGGAAGAGCACCCGCTCCATGGACCCGCCTCCGCCCCTTCACAGCGCCAGAGGGCACCCAAAACCCAAGAGTCACAGACACCACCGAAGCCTCCCCGGCACCGTAACCGGTCGCGGAGGGGCCGTAGGCCGTATTGGTTGCTCTCACCTGCGGAATCCTTCAGAGAGCAGTCGCAGTCCCCTTTCAAGCAGGCATCACACCCTGCTCTCGAAGTGGCAGATGGTGAGGATGGAACTGTTGGCCAGCCTGCTACACCACTGGATCTGGCCACTCTCCATACAGACACTGACTTGTCCCGCAGTCCTGCCCTCTCACTGAAGCCGGTGTCTCTGCTGCTGGACATGGCTCATCCTTAGCACCTACATTACTCCCAATTCATATTGCAGGCTTGTTTGTTGTCTCCTTCCGCTGTTTTACTTGCTGATCACTTCACCACCTCCTTCAGCCCTACCCAGAGAACCGTGGTCCAGGCTCTTGTTACTCCTAGACTGGACTACGGTAACATCCTCTATCTGGGGGTAAATAAGGATGTGACACGCAAGCTGCAGGTGGTTCAGAACTCTGCCGCCAAACTGATTTGTCAGGTTCCCAGAACCACCTCAATCTCAGGCTCTCTGTGTGACCTTCATTGGCTCAGGGTGGAGAGCCGAATTAAGTTCAAAGCCCTGAGCTACATGTTTAAAATAAGATCTGGAGTGGCCCCTCAATACCTGCAGGCTCTGGTTCATCCTTACCTGCCTTCACGTTCGCTCCGCTCTGCCACTCAGGCGAAGTTCTCTGTTCCTAGAATTAGACTGTCGCGCATGGGCGGTCGATCTTTTGCCTACTTGGGCCCCACTTTGTGGAACTCTCTCCCTGCGTCGCTTCGCAATGAAACTGTTTATGAGAACTTCCGTAAATGTTTAAAAACGTGGCTGTTTAACCAATAATCGTCCCTTCCTTCTGTTTCTTTTTAGCTGGCGCCGGGAAACCCTTTTTGGGTAGCTGTTGCGCCTTACAAATTAAAATTAACATAACATAACATAACATAACCTCCTGAGCTAGTTTTGGCCCAGGAGCATTGCAATAGCCGCGATGATGGAGGCTCAGGTCATGTCTTATCAGGATTTAACAATTTCTCCTGCAATGATGGGGTTTGCTTCCCTTTTTCTCATTCCTCTTGTCAATTGCCTCACCCACAATGTTCACGAGGTTATGTCTCCCAGTTTTCCCCAAAGGTTCTTTTTACATGGTGACAGATGCTTCTATGTTAGAAGTGTTGGGAGGGGTTTGAGTTGTGGGGGGGATTTTATTTGTACGATGTTCGCTTTATTTGTTAATCCTTTCTTTCCCTGCATAGGTAGCAGCATGCACGCTTGTCTCATATCTGCATGCAGTTACAGAGCAGTAACTCCTCACATGCTACCATTAGGGCCACCTTCTTTGACTCACTGGACTCAGCGGGCCTCTTTGGCAGGCCCCCTTGTCCGCAGTCTGTACTAGTCTCCACTACCCACACACATGACCTTTCGGATTTTGTCCTGGAATGTTAATGACCTGTTGGATTGGGTGAAGCGAGCGGTGGTCTTTACCTTTGCACAGCGACATCACCCTGAGGTTCTATTACTGCAAGAGACCCATCTCCTTGAGGAGCGCTGTCCCTTTCTAGCACATAAAGGTTACGATAGAGTCTTCCACTCTGGGTATTCTCGGGGGCGAGGAGAGTCACCATCCTCTTGCACCGCTCCTTCCCTATGGTAGTTGTGCAGGTCACATGCGACCCACATGAATGCTTCATCGACATGGAGGGCACATTGGAGGGGCGGACAATCTCTCTGGTAAGCGTGTACATACTCCCCAACTCTTTGGACGCTGGGCTTAAGGATCTTTCACACCTTCTTTTGGGCCTTCCACAGGGGCTCACAATAATAGGGTGCAACTTCAATGCAGTGCTGGGTCCTGACTTAGATAGCCCCGGGGCCCCGTCAGTGTCTCGGCGGACCAACGCCTGCCGTCTCGCTGACTGGACCAGGACTCCAGATCTCTACGACGCATGGAGATCCTGCCACCCCGGCAGCAACACTTCAGGCACACATCAGCAGCTCATCACACCCACTCACAGATAGATCTTGCTTTTCTACCCACCCTCATCTGTCAGTTCTTGGCACAGAACCAGGTTTTACCACACAGAGTCTCAGACCACTCCCCTTTGCTTCTCCAATTTAGACACCCGCCACCGGGGCAGCGTCCCAAGTGGCGTTTACATGCCTGGTTTCTCCAGGACAAGGAGTATGTCCATTTCCTCGGGTCTGAACTCCGGGACTACTTTCGCAACAATGAAGGCTCGGGCACATGCACAGGCACCCTGTGGGCCGCGAGTAAAGCAACCTTACGAAACTCCGCCAGGAGTTATGGCAAAGCCCGGAAACACGATCATTCTGCTCTCATTACCCGCTTAGAAGCTCGGGCTCTGCTCCTCGAGCAACAGTTGGAGTCCCAACCCTCAGGCACGGATCACTCTGCAGTTAAGTCTCTTTCGCAAAGACATCTGATTACACTCTCTTCCGGCAGCTAAGCACCTCTGCCGTGCTACGACGGCTCGGATCTATGGCTAGGGTGACAAAAATGGGAAGCTGATCTACTGGTTGGTGTCCTCGTCAGCAAGCCAACAAGATCATTCCCGAGATCCTGGATGGCGGCGGCCTCCCTCAACAGACCCTTGTCGGGATCGCCCAAGCCTTTGTCCATTACTATCATACATTGAATGCCCGCCCGGTGGATAGGAGCAAGGCTGTTACCAGATCATTCCACGACTCTGTCTCCCTTCCCAAACTACTGGTATCAGACTCTTGTCTGTTAGACAAACCCTTCACGGCGGAGGGAATTGGAAAGGCATTGTCCGGCATGACACCAGGGAAAACCCCGAGCCTGGATGGCTACCCCATGGAATACTATACTGCGTTCCGGGAGACCCTCCTCCCCCACCTTTTATCACTATGCAAGGAGGTTTGCTGCGCAGGGTCCTTCACGCTGGAATTGGCATCTGCCACGATCGTCGTAATACCTAAGATGCAGCCCCCGTTTCGTCATGTGAGCCTATAGGCCGTTATCTCTCCTTAACTGTGAGGTCAAGATCTTCACATCCGTACTTGCCAACAGGCTCAAGCGTGTTATACACGAGCAGGTGCAGCCCGACCAGTGCTGCTTCATGCCATCCGGCAGCACGCGACACTGCATCCGCCGGCACCACGTGGCCTTGACTCACCGTCACCGACTCCCACCCAACTTAGCCTTACTTCTCATTGACTTTGAGAAGGCTTTTGATGTGGTGGACTGGGACTACCTCCACTTTGTGCTGGTTCCCACGGGTTTCAGGCCGAAGTTCCAGAGCATGGTCTGAGCCCTATATTCCAATATCACCATCCGAATCCGGGTCAACGGGGTCCTCTCGGACTATATCACCATAGAGCAAGGGACCAGACAGGGCTGCCCCTTGTCTCCCCTCCACTTCGCCCTGGCAATAGAACCTCTGGCCCAACTGATGCGCACGGAACCCTAATACGTGGGCTGGGCCTGGGGCGGGGGGCATGAAGACCGTATTGTGCTGTACGCAGACGATGTCCTGCTTTACCTTGCACGTCCGGCGATGAGTGGCCCCGAATGTCTCCAGCTGCTGGAACGCTTCAGGGAAGCATCCAGACTGCGGATGAACCCTTCTAAGTCAGTGTTGGTTCCCCTGGCGCCGTCCAGAGACTGTTTCGACTGGCAGATGAGCATCCCTCTCTGCCGTCTCAGTTTCAAATACCTAGGCATATGGGTCACCCTACACCCACGAACTCACCTGGACCTTCAACCTCCAACCTTTGGTCCAAAAAGCGAAATCTGACCTTGCCAGTAGGCAGACCCACCCCCTTAATGTACTGGGGCGCATTGCCCTCTTCAAGATGATGATCCTCCTGCACTTTCTCTATGTCTTTCGAAACTTGCCGATCCCCTTACCCCGAACTTGGTTCTCCAGTCAAGACATTCCTGTGGCAGAGCTCACAAGCGCGTATGGCCTTCGCATGACAGTGGCTTGGGGATGTCCAATCTCCACTTCTACTATCTGGCTTCCCATCTCCTCCTCCTCAACGGTTGGTTCAACGGAGGATGGTCGGACCCTGCTTATCGCCTGGAGCTTTCACTGATGGATTTCCACCAGATACAGGCTATGCTTTATGGATCCCCGGTTCCCCTTTCTCTGCCCCCGGTAACTCGGGTGGTGTTTCTTGCGTGGCGTAGAGCACTTTGGCATGTACAATGGGAGGCCAGACTCACGCAACAGATGCCAGCCTGGCATGGCGCCTGGTTGAAGAAGGGGGCCTCACTCCGCGGTTTCAACTCCTGGGATCTCATTGGCATTACACAACTTGGGGATGTCTGGTCAGGGTCACACATGCGCTCCTTCCAAGACCTCCAACACAGCCACAGCCTCGACAGTAACCAGTTTTACAAATATATTCAACTCAGACACACTCTTCAAGCGCATCTCCTCCCCACTGACACACTCCCGAAGTATAGCCCCCTGGAAGCCAAGCTACTTATGTGCAGTCTAGGCCACGGCGGAATATCCTAGATGTACCGCACACTTGTTATCAACTCCCCAGGCCCACTTTATCACCTCAGAACCTGCTGGGAGAATTGGGTGGGACCTGTGGAGGACAAGGACTGGCGGAACGCACTGATCGCCCCTCCTCCAGACTCCGACTTGTTAAATTCTACTACCTCTACTTTGTGTACCTCTCCCCATCTCACTTATGCCGAGCGGGTCTGTGCCCAACCCCCACATGCCCTCTATGCAAGGTCACCCCGTGGACTTCTACCACATGGTGTGGTCATGTAGAGTAATATCCCAGCGCTAGACCAAACGGAGCTGTCGGGGGTGCTGGGATAGGAAGTCTCCCTTTCTCCCATATTGATTCTCTTGGGGGTGTTAGAGGGCTCTGGAGGAACGTGGGCAGAAAGGGCATTTTTAGGCATGGCTCTCCTGGTAGCGAAAAGGGATATTGTGATGCATTGGCTGTCTCCAAGGCCCCCTACCCTGTCGAAGTGGAGGAGGAGAGTCGATTGGTGCATGCAGCAGGAACAAGTGATGTAAAACCAGTGGCTGCCCTCAGAAACATGGGCGGGTATGGGGGAAATGGTTAAGTCAACTTGCTTAGTTACCTGTGAAATTGTGGCTGTGGTCCTTCTTTTTGTGTATTAAGATGTATTTGCAAGATGGCTCCGCCCCGCGTGGCGAGTATACCATATTCTGTCATGTCCTATGTGCATGCTGTGTGTTCACCTATGCCGGTTTTGCGGGCCGAAACTCAATAAAGTTTGTTATAAAAAAAAAGTGCAGAGTCCTAAGGCCAGCAAAATGAAGTCAGCTAAAACAGGAGGCCTGAAGGCAAAAGGTTAGGGGGAAACCACACCAACGATGCCAGGTTTATCACATGTCCCCAAAGCTGAAAATGGGGAGATCTACCCAACCTCTTGGAAGTTCTCTTCATTAAGGTTGAAGAACCTGGAGAGACCATCAGCACTGCTGTGGTCTGTTCCAGGACGATGTTCCACTGTAAAGTAAAATTCCCTGTAGGGAGACTGACGACCTCAACAGTTTGGGATTCTCACCCCTCATCTGCATCAACCATCTGAGGGAGTATTCAGTCAAAATATTGAGTTGGAAATGTCGACTTACACTAATATTGAGTCTTAAATATCGTGACACAGAAATATTGACAGCAAGAATATCGTGGTGAAGAATATCGACTTTAAGGTAAGAAATATCGATTTTTAATTAGTGTTATGTATTTTAGTATATATTTTAAATGTATGTGATGTATTTTTTTGTATAAGTATTGTTTATGTTTTTTAATATGTGTTAAAGTTTTAGTAGTTATTAATTTTATTTTAATTACATTTCGCGTTTTTTAGTTCTGTAGCGGGTTGTGGATTTATAGGGGAATAGAGTGGGAAGTAATTTAATTATAATAAATTAATAAATATTTTTTATTTATTAATATTTATTTAATTGAGATTTTATAATGTTAATTGTGTTTTTAAATTCGTTTGGTACATTTTAGGTGCTGGTTGTGGGGTTTATAGGGGTAAAGGGTGGGAAGTAATTTATTTTTAATTATTTAATAATTAATTGTTAATAAATATTAATCAAAAAAAAAAATTCTAAAAAATCTTTATTCGGATAGAGGTGTATCCATAAAAGCATTTTATCACATATCTAAAAGTAAAATCGTACATAAACAAACATCATATTATAAGCGATAAAAACAGTGTTCATTAAGAGCTCTCTTAATTTAAGTCATATCAAATCATTACGGGCAGCTTCAGAACTAATCTGCACACAGTATCCATTTAAGTCATATTAAACATAATGAGAATATATAAAAAATAGTTCAACTAAAACAACCTTCATAAAGTGCACATTGTATTACGGGCGCGTACTGCAGTTTTTAAAAAGGTGCCAACACGGAAAGTTAATTCATCATTTTCTAGTTTAAGAATTTCCATGTACGCTGTTTCTAAATGAATAGGCGAGTCTTTCTTAAAATACTGTACCAAAAATCGTTTTGCGCATTCCATATAGAAATTACAAAAAATAAAACGTGAAGTGTTGTTTGCCCGCTCCCACCATCACAGGGGCATGGTAATTGATCTAAGTTGGTATTATACCCCAAAGGGAAGCAAAGTAAGAATTTGACTGTGCCAGCCCTTAAACGAAAGAGGAGTCCTCTCTCCTAGCGGCCTATTGGTTTTAAGAGGTAACTAGATGGCATGTGTGAGACATCCTCAATTGACATGTAGGTTGACACATACGTTTTCAGGGCCTCCCTTTCGTGTCTTGCTTTCCTGTAGTGTGCATATCCGCGACTTTTTCAAGGCTAAGTGGAGATACAGAATATACAATCAAAGTCATACAATCCGAAAGATGGTACATCGTGAACACATCTCTCTGTATCTATGTCTGATGCTAGCAACAATATGGCATGCAACAGACAGTACAAAGTATATTGTGAACATTCCATGCAGAAATACACAGAATGGAGAAAAAATAAATAAATACAATTTCCCGTGATGAATTCTCGAAGGTCTTATGCTCAAGCGTAAAAATCTATAGTGATGCTATTGTTCTGGTGTAAAAAATGTGCATGCATGTAACTGCTACATGACACCACTATCCTTATGTAGATATCCTGTGTTCTCGTACCGGCATAATCAAACCGTGACACACTCATGCGTGAGAAACATCACCCGTGTAATCACCCTGATGTCTACTACTTGACAGAGACTCACAAACCTTATATGTCTCTTTTTCCGTTCTTTCTATTAAAGACAAAAAATATATAACACACAAAAGTGATTTAGAAAGGCTATCAACGTAGATGATCCAGCAAATCCTAAGAACCTATGCAACAACATGTCTTATCAAACCACCTACTTTAAATGTGGTGATAATTCCGACCCACACGGTCCGTAGGTAAAAGTATTCGTGTTTCACGAAAATAGTGCTTCCCAAAATCGTCCACAACCACAACCGGTATCTTGGTCTGTCGTCTGTAACAAGAGAACAATATATATCTGATTAGCCCATTAGTATTTGAAGACGCAGTAAAACTGCCTTCAATATTTAACCATAGCGACCAGGCTCAGGAAACTTCCCCTACAGTGACTGTTCACACATGGATAGGAAGAGACAGCCCTGGAAAGGGATTGACAATCTGACACAAGGCAAAAGACAAGCTTTGGAGAACCTGATGGGTGATGATAGCATCACCATTCGAGAAGCGGACAAAGGGGGAATATAGTAAACATGGAAAGCACAGATTATGAGAAAGAGATTCTTTCCCAACTTAATGATTGTGAGTGTTATGAAATGCTTCCCCAGAATCCGATATGGACACTGACTGACCACATAAACAGACACCTGAAACAATGGCAAGGGATGGGCTTACTAGATGATGACGAGGTCACATATCTAAGAGTGGATCACCCCAGATACCCGTGCATCTACACGCTCCCTAAGATCCACAAAAACCTCCCTTTCCCTCTGGGTGGACCCATCATATCTGGCAATGACGGGCCCACGGAAAGGATTACAGAGTATGTGGATATCTTCCTGAAACCCATAGTGAGTAACTTACCATCATATATTCGTGACACCAAGCACATCCTGGGTACACTGTCGGATCTGACCTGGGAAGAGAACATGACATTGGTGACATTGGATGTGACAGCGCTGTACACAAGCAATAGGAGGGACAATGGGTTACGGGCCATTAGGAGCATTTTGAGCACCAGATCGGCCAGCACATGGGACCATACCGAAATGCTTATTAACATGATTGAGCTGATCCTTGACAATAATGTCTTTCTGTTCAAGGAGAAATGGTATCGGCAGAAACAGGATGTAGCCATGGGCTCCAGGTTCTCTCCCTTGTATGCCAACCTCTTCATGGGTTGGCTCGAGGAGACGTGGATCTGGGGTGCAATGAGTACAAAGTGGAATGACTCAATTTTATTTTGGGGAAGATATATCGATAACTGCCTCATGGTATGGACAGGAAGTACAGAAAAACTTACAGGTTTTTTTGAACACTTGAATAACAATGACTATAACATCAGGTTCACATTTGAGTATAGTGATGAGAGAGTCACGTTTTTGGATACAGAACTATACATTAGAAACAATCAGATCCACAGCAGATTGTTTCACAAGACAACAGCATGTAATGCGGTTCTGCATGCGACCAGCGCACACCCTGCACACCAGGTCAGGGCAATCCCCTTTGGGGAACTGATTCGGATGAGACGTAATTGCAGCCATGACCCGGAATTCGATGGCCCGCTTCAGTAGAAGGGGCTATGATAGACACACACTCCAGAAAGCCAAACAGAGGATCCACACTATCAATAGACAGGATACTTTAAAGGAGAGGACAAAGGTAACGAGAAAGGATGATAAGATACGTATGGTCACTAACTACAACACCATATCCAAGGTACTGATGCGCAGTCTCAATACACATTGGCACATTCTGAAGGGTGACAGATCCCTAATGTGATCAATTAATGAACGACCTGACATTACATATAGGAGGGGTGTCTTACTCAGAAATATGCTGAGTCCGAGCTACTCTAGGGCCAAAATAGCGACAAATTGGTTGACACCGCACACTATAGGATTTTATGGATGTAGACATTGCATTACCTGTAACTGGGCATGTAACAAAAAAGCATTCTTCAGTGGTCCTGGAAACAAAACGTATAAAATCTTGTCTAACATCAACTGTAGCACCAAATTTGTTATGTATGTCA
Organism: Calotriton arnoldi; assembly: GCA_963921515.1. Lineage (NCBI taxonomy): Eukaryota > Metazoa > Chordata > Amphibia > Caudata > Salamandridae > Calotriton > Calotriton arnoldi. Next base: position 527,646 of record CAWUFW010012199.1, read on the forward strand.
TCGAGTGCAGATGCAGCAAGAAATATGTGGGCAGCACAATCAGGACCTTACATGAGAGAATTGGTGAACACATGAGAGCTGTAAAGCAGGGAGATGTCAGATACCCGTTTGCTGCTCACATTGCGCAGTGCACTTCCCAAAATAAGAACAAAGACTTTGTCTACTATGATATTGACCAGACCCTGAGACATCCTAGGGGAGGTAACAGGGAATGGATGTTCCGTAGAAGTGAGGCTTCATGGATATTGAGGTTGCGTAGCACAGAGATAGGCCTCAATTTAGACCAAGAACTGCATTACTTTTTGGGGAGATAATACCGTATTAATCAGACATATAATGTAAAAGACGTGTGATGCATGTAATTTGTGGGTGTGTCCAGTCTTTCTCAAATACTGAGATATTTATATAAATGCTGTTTTTACGCTCTGAAGTGATCTATGCAGAGAGGGGCGAACGACAATACATTTTCTAGTCACTGACGTGGAAGATCATTTACTTTCAATAAGGACCCCCAATGGGGCGCAGCATTTGGATGTGTGAGTGACAACACAATTCACTCTTTCCTAACACAACATACCAAGCTTAAATCATATTGTTGCATCCAAAACCTAAAATGGCTTTATTGCCATTCGCGTAATGGCCATTGGACTGGGAGTGAGCTACACTGTGAATGGGACTACTTTGCTTACTAACTGAAGAGAGGGATGGTGTGAATATATACTGATATACGGGTGTGCTATGTACATATTATACATCAGCGAAGAGAAGAGCGTAATTGTGATAGGTGGTCACTGGTTTTAAAAAAATCAAGTGATCAATACGATAGGTTGGATGGTCTTACAACAAGCTGCAGAAAGGCCAATATGGCTCCCATAGATAATGAGTGGTGAATGTACATTTCTTCTAGCAAGTTAGAATTGACTAACCTTTGAGAAATTGACCTGGTTCAGGCTATGTTGTACAAATTAGGGACCGGTTGTTACATCTGGAGAACGCGTAGCGGTGGGCCACTCTAGGCTCATATATTAGACCCCCTCGGGCTTGAGTTTCTAATTCCAATATGGCGCCCGGATTATACCACAATCAGGGTGTCCGTCCTCTATATTTATCATCCTTCACACTCGCTGGATCACGCGTCTTTATTTAAACACGGAAGTAGTGGCGATCGTTCTCGTACTCGGGGCACGATAATCCTTACGGCGATTGGAACTTCTTAACATACACACGGTAAGGAGCACTTGACGATTTGACCCGATTTAATCTGGTGTATCCTTATGCTGGGGACTCGCACGACCCCTTGGAAAGTTTTTCTTATTGTATCGGGGCGGCGGCACTCTAATGGGCAAGCTATTACTAACTCTGCTAATTAGCATGGTGAGAACCGTTTAACATTGTAAGAATAGTCACTGCAGAAGAAGAGTTACCTGAGCCGGGTCGCTATGGCTTTTACTGTTATGGGCAAGATATTGATAACTTTACAAAATAGCGAATCATATACGCTTTGAGCGCATTTAGAAGAGTCACTGTAGGGGAAGATTTCCTGAGCCTGGTCTCTGTGGTTAAATATTGAAGGCAGTTTTACTGCGTCTTCAAATACTAATGGGCTCATCAGATATATATTGTTCTCTTGTTACAGACGACAGACCGAGATACCGGTTGTGGTTGCGGACGTTTTTCGTGAAACACAAATACTTTTACCTATGGACTGTGTGGGTCGGAATTATCACCCCATTTAAAGTAGGTGGTTTGATAAGACATGTTGTTGTATAGGATCTTAGGATTTGAAGGATCATCTACGTTGATAGCCTTTCTAAATCACTTTTGTGTGTTATATATTTTTTGTCTTCAATAGAAAGAATGGAAAAAGAGACATATAAGGTTTGTGAGTCTCTGTCAAGTAGCGGACATCAGGGTGATTACACGGGTGATGTTTCTCACGCATGAGTGTGTCTTGGTTTGATTATGCTGGTACGAGAACACAGGATATCTACATAAGGATAGTGGTGTCATGTAGCAGTTACATGCACGCACATTTTTTACACTAGAACAATAGCATCACTATAGATTTTTACGCTTGAGCATAAGACCTTCGAGAATTCATCACAGAATTTTTTTTTTCTTTTTCTCCATTCTGTGTATTTCTGCATGGAATGTTCACAATATACTTTGTACTGTCTGTTGCATGCCATATTGTTGCTAGCATCAGACATAGATACAGAGAGATGTGTTCATGATGTACCATCTTTCGGATTGTATGACTTTGATTGTATATTCTGTATTTCCACTTAGCCTTGAAAAAGTCGCGGGTGTATTCTCCCATGTTGGCGACGAAACACGTGTTGACTGGCTAAGAATCTGTACGAATAATAAACTAAAGAAAGAGGAAAAGAATAAAGAAACGAAGAACCTTACTATGAATTTTTATTTGTGATGAATTTGACGTACTCTTGCTACTGCTGTCATTTCCATGCATAGAGAAACGTGTGCTGGGGTTCGCATTTTGCTTTGTCTGCAGCTTAGGCTTCAGGTTTTGGGTAGGCCGGTGGTTCTCCCCACCATACAGCACCTTTAAATCAATAGAGTACTATATACAGATATTTGGTGGCATCACCCTTGCAGTGCCATTTACCCTGCCATTATACCACCGATCACTGTTGCACTGTAGTGTGCATATAAAGCCCCACGAAGGACTTCTTTATTCATGCTGTCTGTTTCAGTTGGATTTGAGAAAACCTGTGCATGATTAATAGAACTCAGACTCTCTCTCACTGCAGCAAGCCACGGTATTTCCTTTCCCTTCTCGCACTTGAGGCAATCTCTTATTATCTCTCTGGTGAGGGATGCTGCTGGGTTTTTCCAGATTGATAACCAAAATATAGCAGGGCGAGCCTTTATATAATCCTCTATATAGTGCAAGTTCAGTTCGCTGTGGCAAACATATTGTGATGTGGAGATCGGTGCTCCCAAAAGTTTCCGACAAAATCTATTTTCTTTGCGCTGGGTGGTATTACTCTTTGTGAAGCCCCAGACCTCCGCACCATATGTTGCTGTTGGGATACACTGCGTTTTATAGATTTTCATAATTGCTAAAGTTACCCCTGTCCTTTTGGGCAGCGGGAGGCCAAGAATTGAATTAATAGCTTTCGAAAACGTATTCCTGCTATATACCACCTGGTCAGCCCAGGAACCATTAGCAGCAAAGACTAACCCCAGGTAGGGAGAAGTAATTTTTTAGATTTAGATTGTCCACAGTGATGGAGTTTAAAAGATACTTTTTCGGCCCATAAGACATAATAAATGATTTTTTTAAATTAGTACAAAGATCTAAACTAGCCATAAAATCCACAAAACCCCGCACTAGGATACGTAAGGCATTGGGTGTGCGGCCCATTAGGACCGCATCATCAGCGTATAATTGGGCGGGGAGTGTCTTACCATTGATTCTAGGGACATCATTAGTGAGTACTATCAGAGAGTTATGTTAATCATTGATATATAAAATAAAAAGCAGAGGGGCCAAGACACACCCCTGCCTGACCCCTCTGCCAACTCTGACATCGTTTGAAACCTCCCCACCCTTATTAATCCTCACCCTGATCTCATGTCTTTAACCGCTGCTGAGAAACCATTCCCATTCTTTAAAGTGGCAGCCTGTGCAAGTGCATCCCAGCGTTCTCACAAGTTCTTCCTTCCTCAATGAGATCGCTACCTTGTACTTTTTCCTTAACAATTTGATAAGAGAAGGATTTCTGGGGTTTGTTAAGAGTGCCTTTCGAAGCTGTCCATTAATTAATGAACAGCCACCGTTAAACCATCTCGGTCCATGTTGTACTTTCGAGATTGGTTTAGATAATATGGATTTAATGCCCTCACATAATTTTGAAAAGGCACCAATTACCTCGGGATTAAAGTCTTGTAGTGACAGACACGAGTCAATAAGTCTCGAATAGTCCCTTATAATCTTAAGGAAGAGATCAGTATTATTGACCCCTTGCCAAACTAATCTTAGGTTGTCTGTAGAGGGGGATAGTGTCCTGGTTCCACACTCAATATTATATGTCGGCTTAGAGGAAATTTGCAATGCTATTTTAATAGTATTGTGGTCGCCATGGATAGTCGGGACAACCTCAGCTTTCATTAACAATCCTCAAGAGTAGGATAAATAAAAACATAATCTATAGTAGAGGCACAACTCCTTCCTCTAAATGTTGGTTCAGGGAGGTTATTATTATTAGTTATAGCAGCGATTTCCATCACATTAATTAGGTTATAATTAAGTAGATGGTCCAGTAATTCAACACCCCTATTACATGAGTGCACCTTAGTACTGTTTCCTGTGATTGGGGTGATTTCCCTAGGAATCTTGGCATTAAAATCACCCCCCAAGCAAATCCCAACTGTGTTGCCGAATCCGTTATGAGGGTGTAAGGTTGCAATAAAATCAAACAAATTAATAAAATTTACATTGGGTACAGAATGAAAACCGTTATTGTAAAAATGAATTAAACATATGGATACACCCCTTGTATATACAAATGCTTGAAATTTGTCATTGTGTGTATCTAAACCCTTGACACTACCTCCCGCAGCAATTTTAACCAAAATTGAAAGACAGCCAGATGGGCGACCCAATTTCGGAGTTAAGGCGAGAGTATTAAAACATTCAAACCCTTCGATATATAAATCTTGCGTGGCCCAAGTCTCCTGTAAAATAAGAATGTACTGCTCACGTACAATGTCTAGCCAATCTGGAAGGATTATTTTTGACTCTAAACCAGCGACATTCCAGCCGAGAATGTTTAGATTTAAATCATTAATTACTTTATTTAACGTGTCATGTTCACCTAGCTCTGAGGAATACAGATGAGCATTCGGTGAAAAGGTGGGCTCATTGGTTACTGATGATGGCGTCAGTCAATCTTGGGTATCCAAATCAGAAAGTGCTAAAAACCTGTTATGCATGACAGGGTAGGGAACGTCTTTTATCAAGGGCCCATGAATCGGTTTATAAAAGTAGCCTAGCGGTAGTGTGTAAATGCACGTGGAGTTGATAGTAAGGCCCTCCTGTGCCTTCAATAGTGATCTGACCATGGACGGTCTGCGAAAGTTGATCACTATGCAATCCCCCTCTATGTTCTTTGGTGATGCGCCCACCCACCCTACTCTACGTACCATAATGATGTTATTCATATCTGACACCTTAAACCTTCTATGTTTGGATAGCCAGTCTACACATTTATTTTGCAATTGATCCCATGTCTCCCCCTGGGCTTTCTTAAGGGTCGGTACCCCTGCCAGCACCAAGACATAGGGGCATGCAGCTGGTGGCATTCCTAAGACCTCCGTGTTGGACTCGGAGGTTCCATTTCTCAGGGGGTCAGGTGCACTATTATTCAAACTGCCTAACTTTGGAGTCACCCAAGGTAGGCTGGTCACTAATTCAAGCTGGCGGGTTGTGGGCAGATTTGGAACAGCTCTAGGTGTGTTTCGTGCACTATTAGAGGCAAGAGGATTTACTGACACAACATTAAGCTTTGACGAAAAGCACTCCTTAAATTTGCTACATGTTATGCATGATCTTTCAATTAGAGGACCATTAGACAGGATTGGAATTGGAATCAATGGATCAGAACTAGGCCCAGCATCGATTGGCGAGATTGAAATTGAGCCCTCCCCTGTAGTGGCAGCAGTCTGATTAGTCTCTTGTTGTTGGCTCATCTTAATCATCATAGTGTCCAGATGATCTAAACGTTCCCAAAGGGCGGTAAAATTCTTGTCTATCAAATCTTTGATTCGTACAAAGACAGTGTCAACAATAGTGTCTATAAGCATATCCCCAAAGGCACTATGTTCAGGTTTAGAAGATATAGCCTCAGTTTGCGTACTAATAGTACTAATTGGTGCAACCTCTGGGATACGAACAATCGAAGGGGACTGTATCCACGAGCTCAAGACAGTACGCGAAGAGCTAGAGCGAGTAGGTTGCTTCCTTTTAGAACTGGTGGGCTTCCCAGGCTCCCTTTTACGCTTGGCCACTAAGACAGCAGCTGGCGCTGGTGTGTCCGCATATAGCTGTGGCTCAGTCATATCAGCACCCTTGGGGCTCCCACAAGAAGGAGCCGTATTGTTAAAAGTGTGCCCCGGGGACATCAATGTGCGCGGTGCAATTATAGGCATATAGGTGGCCGCGGGTCGTGAAACAAAATCAGCTGGAGCCCCCCCCCTGTTGAGCCATTTGATGGTACCTCGCTTCCCAGGGATAAACGTTGCTCAGTTAGTTCAATTTTGCTGGAAACAATACTAACAGCCCTTTCCAACATACTATCAATGCTAGTAGTAGCAGGCCGCAAAGGCAATGTCCCTGTACGTTTCCCCATAATTGATATAAGGGCACTCACCTCAGTTCGCCTCAGTCACTTAGTCAATTAGTTGCTGGAAAAGGAAAGAGGGGGGGCCCAGCCCTTCCTCTTCCTGGCGCTGATGGGCGCAGACGGGCTCGCCCTTGGCCTGGCCTTTGCACGGGCGCGGCCCACGCCGCGGGACCCCGAGCTGAATTTATGCGCCTCCGGGCGCAAGAAACACGCTGGCGCTTCCTGGTCGCAAGGGCTGTTGGGGGATGGAGTCCCCAGGCAAGATGCGGCTGTGACGGGCTTAATTGACAATTAATTATGGTAATTGTGTAATTAATTTTAGGTGCGGGATGTGGGGTTTATTGGGGTAAAGGGGTAAACGGTGGGAAGTAATTTATTTTTAATTAATTAATAATTAGTTGTTAATTAATATTAATCAATTAATTGACAATTAAATAGGGAAGTTGAGTAATTCATTTTAGTTGCGGATTGTGGGGTTTTTAGGGGTAAAGGGTGGAAAGTAATTTATTTTTAATTAATTAATAATTCATTGAGAATTAATTAATTCATTGATAATTAATTAGGGTAATTGTTTAATTATATTTTTGTGTATGGATTTTGGGTTTATAGGTGTGAAGGGTGGGGAGTAAATTACTTTTACTTACTTTATAATTAGTTGTTAATACTATTAGTTATTTATTTGATTTCTTTTTTTCATTGTGTTATTAATTTCCGGATGCGGACGCGCGTTCCCCAAGGTACTTGTGTTCAGCGCTCAATGTATTTTATGTTGCTGTGACTCTGCTTATGCTGCTAAAACTCTTGAAAGCTGCTAAAATCTATTTTTAACGTTTTTACTCGCACACTGCACTTTGTACTTCGTGTTTTAATTGTTTTTCTGAGCTTCCGCATCACGGAGTGTGTCTTGCGCTTGTTGGCTGTCACTGGCCAATCAGACGCGACGGGAGGAGCCTGTTGTTGCCCACCGTCAATTTTAAACACACCGGATGCGGACGCGCAGCGGACGCGCGCAGCGGGCGCGCCGCTGGCGCACCGAGGGCGCGCCTAAGGCAAGCCCGTCCGCGCTTGGGCGCCGCCAGACGCCAGCCACCTTGCCCGCCCACTAAATACTCTACAATCTTACTCCCGGTCTGAGCTTTTGACTTTGAAAACCGAATGCTCCACGTGTATAGAGCACGCCTGGTCTCCTTCGGCTGGGTTCTTTAAGTGCAATCTCTGTCCCTTTCAATCTAAATTAGATGTGACAGGCGCATCCCCTCTTAATTCCTCTGAGTACAGGTTTCTCAGCTTGAATTGCAGGTCCTTAGTTAGGCACCACGCTGAGATCTTCGATTTATTAACAGAAAGGTCTCCGGATGCACTGTTTCTTACTGAGACATGGCTGACGCAGGACTCCGTCGCGGAATCCTGGCTGGCACTTCCTAATGGATATATTATTAAACATCTCAATAGAAATGGTAATAGAGGTGGTGGTATTGCTCTAATCCACAAGGAGCTCTATCTGTGCAGCTTTAAGAAAGAGGATATCCCTGAGTGCGAAAGCGCGCTATTTAAAATCACCTTACACAATAATTTGACAATCTCTGGATTGCTCATTTAGCGTCCACCAGGGCCATCTAAAGTTTTCAGGGAAGAATTGGTGAATAAGACCATTCTTCTTGCCAGTAAAGCAGCCAATTTTACCATTCTAGGGGATCTCAATTTACATCTTGAAGACAATTGTAAGTTGGCCATTTCGAGTTTTACAGCTGACTTAGAGGCTTGCCAGCTGATCCAATGCGTCTCTGACTCTACCCACATAGCAGGGCACTTGCTGGATCCTATATTTTCCAACTTAGGCTCCATGTATGTCGTGCCCCCGATCCCCCTGGCCTGGACCGATCATTTTCTTGTTCCTTTTTCCTTTTATTGGCTAGGCAAGCCAGCTCAGCATCACTCACGATCATCATTGAAACGACCGTGGTATAAGTTAGATGTCAACCAATTTACGGATCTATTGCTCAGCCACAAACCCCAGCTGCCTCCCGACATTGAATCTGCCACTATGCTTTTTCAGGACTGGCTGACCCAAGCTCTTGACAGTTGTATTCCGGCCAAATTTAGTCCTAATAAAGAAAGAGGACAGTCCAATCCCTGGTTTAACGAATCTTTGACCAAAGTAAAAAAAGCTGCAAACAACTTGAATGGGCCTGGAGGCGCGCTTATGACTTAGAAGCAAAAAACAAATATCGAGATTTAATTAAATCATATCACAAGTTGGTCTGGAGAGCTAGAGCAGATTATATTGCTGCTAAAATTTCGAACAGTAACAATCCTTCTAAAACGATTTTCTCCCTTCTCAAGACTATGAAATGCCCCAATTCAAAAACTGATTCACCTATCACCTCAAACTTGCAGTGTGATGAACTGGCCGAGTATTTTGTGAGTAAGGTAAATAATATTTATAATAGCTTCCCTACGGCCACTACTAGCACCAATACAGGGGAATGGTCTGAGGACAGTGGCCCTATCACACAAAATACATTGTGTTCCTTTCCCCATCTTTCTCTTATTGAGGCTGAATCTCTTTTCCTGAAAATAAAATCAGGCTCTCCAGCCGACCCTTTAAGACCAGCCCAAATTCGCCTATTTCAAAACTCTGTTCTCCCAGTGGCGAGAGAACTGGTCAACCTATCTTTGTCATCTGCATCTGTTCCTCCTTCTTGGAAGCATGCTAAGGTAATGCCCCTTTTAAAGAAACCATCTTTAGAACCCTCGGAGCCAGGCAATTACCGCCCCATCTCTCAGCTGCCTTTCTTGGCTAAAGCCACGGAATGTCATGTTAACCACATTCTCACTGAGTTTGTAGAGCAAAATGAAATCTTGGACTCTTCACAAAATGGCTTTCTATCTCGCCATAGCACTGAGTCTGCTCTGCTGGCAGTGATTGAAGAGATTCGCAGTAGCTTGGATGCTGGTAACTCCACGGCCTTAATTCTTTTAGATTTAAGCGCCGCCTTTGACACCGTCTCCCATGAGTTATTGTTACGGCGGCTACAGGGGATTGGGGTCGGAGGTTTGGCTCTAGCCTGGTTTCGTTCTTTCCTGGAAGGTAGATCTTTCCAGGTCACGGTGCCACCCTACCACTCCCAGGAGCATGCCATTAGATATGGGGTACCTCAGGGCTCGATATTGAGCCCTATGCTCTTCAATATTTACGTACAACCCTTGGCTGTGGTAGCAAGAAGCAGAGGGTTGTCGTTGGTGTCTTATGCCGACGACACCCAATTGGTCATTGCGTTCTCTAAGGAGCGCCATAATAATCTTGTTAAATTTAAAGATGATATGCAGGTGATGTCTGATTGGATGACAACAAACTGCCTGCAGCTTAATGCAAGCAAGTCAGAGATACTTTTGCTTGGGAAAGATAGTGATATGTGGTCAGAGCAATGGTGGCCAGACAAATTAAAACCTGCACCACTGCCTAAAGAGGCGGTCAAGAACCTAGGCTTCTGGATCGATAGTGGCCTGTCCTTTGACATCCAATCTAAACTAGTTGCAGGGACCTGTTTTGGACTCCTGAGGGGTTAAAACCTCTATTGGGGTTTTTGACCCTAAAATCCGTCAAACCATTTTACAGGCCACGATCCTGTCTAGGTTAGACTATGGCAATTCCCTATATTTAGGTGCCAATAAATCCTGCATTCAGCGCCTTCAAAGAATCCAGAACGCGGCAGCCCGCGCAGTGCTGGCACTTCCAAAATCATGTTCAGTGTCCAAACTCCTACCTAAATTGCATTGGTTACCTGTAGAAAAGAGAATTCAGTTTAAGACACTGTGTGTTGCCCATAAAATCATGACCCAACAAGCACCTCCGGTTTTAGCAGCTTTATTGGTACCGTACGTTCCGAGTCGCTCTTTACGCTCAGTCAATCAGGGACTCATATGTACCCCCCGAGTCTTAAGAGCGAGAGCGGGTGGTCGCTCTTTCAAAGTTTTGGCAGCTAAACTCTGGAACTCTCTCCCAGTCTCCATCAGAGGGCTCCAGAATCATCTGGCATTCCGTAAAGCCGTAAAGACTTGGCTTTTCCCGGCATAATTTCTTCCCGTGGGCTGGGCGTTATTTTAGTCACCTGTACTCTGGGTAGCGCTGGGACGCCCCGTTGCTGGGGCAGCTACGCGCTGTATAAATCCAATTCAAATCAAATCAAATCAAATTTCTTTACAGTTTAATTTTAGGTGTGGGTTGTGGGGGTTATAGATGTAAAGGCTAGGAAGTTAATTAAATTTTACGTGTTTTAATTTGTTTTTTAATTAATAATATTTGTTTAATTGAAAATTAATTATGTTAATTATGCAGATATTTTTTAAATTTTTTTTCGATGTGGGTTGTGAGTTGTGTGGTGTTATAGGGTAGGAAGTAAATAGACTGAATTTATGTAATAATTAATGTTTTTGTTAATAAATAATTTCTAAATAAAAATATTTATTTATTTTGAAAATTATTTTTATTTTATTTAATATAATATTTGTAGGTATTTGAAATATGTATTTAACATTATAATATGTTTTATTTACTTTATTTATAATATTAAATATATTTTTATTTTTATTTTTAACATATTAATATATTTTTTATTTACTTTAAAAAACATATTTTTCTTTTGTTGATGACATTTTGTTTGTATTTAATTTTGAACTGACAGGAGTGAGAATAGTAAATTTTACCCCTCTGCAATCCAACACTTTCCCTATTGATGCACTGACTGGAGTGGGAATAGTAAATTTTATCCCTCCGCTATCCAACACTTTCCCTACTGTTGCACTCACTGGAGTGGGAATAGTAAATTTTATCCCTCCGCTGTCCAACACCTTCTCTACAGTTGCACTCATTAGAGTGGGAATAGTAATTTTTACACCTCCGCTATCCAACACATTCCCTACTGTTGCACTGACTGGAGTCGGAATAGTACATTTTCCCCTCCGTTATCCAACACTTTCCATACTATTGCACTGAGGGTAGTGGGATATGTAAGTTTAAACATTTTTTAAATAGTTTAATATTTTAATTTATAATGGAATGTTTTTCAAATAGATTTTATGTTATTGTTATATGTTTATATGTATATATTTAGTTGTTAAATTTTTATTTAATTTTATAATTATAAAATACATTAAAATTATTAGTTTAATAATTGTTTTAAAGTAAATATATATATATTAATTATTATATATGTGTGTTTAACTTTTTTAAATTAAGTTTATTTGTCATGTGTGTTAAAATGTGTATTAAATCAATTTTTTTCCTCAAATTAATTTAATACCTTAATATATTCACTATTTATTAATTTATTTTATATATATAAAATGATATTTTGTACAATTATATTTATGGCATCGATATTATTCTTTTCGATATTTTTGTACTTACCATTATAAATATAGGATGTCGATATTTTTGACATCTATATTTATAACTCAATATTGTGGTATGGGAATATTTTAGTTGTCGATATCAGTGAACCATCTGAGGGTTCTGTTGTCTGTCTGGACCTTGAAGTGAGCACCAAACAAGCATGGTCTCAGCTTCTTCAGTTCCCGGACCACTGCAAACGCTTCTCTCTCTATTTCCCTCCACTTCAGTTCCCAGGGAAGTAACCTCCTATTGATGAAGGCTACAGATTGATCCAGGCCCTCCTCATTCAGCTGTGAGAGCACAGCTCCTATGCCATGCTCTGGGGCATCTGTCTGCACAATGAATTCTTGGAAGAAGTCAGGGGCCTTAATCACTGGTGCTGTGTACAATGCCTTCTTCAGGGTGACAAAGCGTTCTGGCACACCTGTGGCCAGACCACCTGACATGGCTGCTTCTTGGAAGTCAACTCTGTCAAAGGTGCAGCAATGGTGCCATACCCCTTGACAATTCTCCTGTAGTAGCCGGTGAGGCCTAAGAAGTCTCTCACCTCTGTCTGGGTCTTGCGGGGTTCCCAAGCCAGAATGGTTCAATCTTGGCCCGGAAGGTCTGCACCTTGCCTCCTAACACGTGGTGACCCAAGTAGACCACTGAACCCTACCCTATTCGGCACTTACCGGCATTGACAGTCAGGCCTGCCCTCTGCAGAGCCTGAAGCACTTCTCTGAGGTGGCACAGGTGGTCCTCCCAGCTAGAACTGAAGACCGCAATGTCATCCAGTTAGGCAGTACTGAAGTTCTCTAGCCCAGCCAGGACCTGGTTGATCAACCTCTGGAATGTGGGAGGGGGGATTCTTCAACCGGAAGGGCATTACCCAGATCTCAAAGTGCCCTTCTGGGGTGGAAACACAGACCTCTCTTTGGCCCCCTTGTTCAAGGCTATCTGTCAGTACTCAGATGTTAAAACAAACATACTGAGGAACTTGGCAGCTCCAATTCTATCTATGAGCTCATTTGCTCAGGAGATGGGGTTTGCCTCAGTTTTGGTGACTGCAATCAGCCCACGGTAATCCACACAGAACCCAAGTTCTGGAGTGACACCTGGAGGGGCAGTCTTGGTGACCAATACCACTGGGCTGGACCAAGGGCTGTTTGAGGGCTCAATAAAACCTGCCTTCCACAACTTGGAGGCCTCCTCCTTAATACTGGCTCTCACCTTATCAGACAATCTTTAAATGTTGCTCTTCATGGGTGTGCTGACCCCAGTGGCAATAACATGTGGACACCATGTAGTGAGTCCTGGGGTAAGGGGGGATAATGAGGCAAACTGCCCCAGCAACTGGTGGCAGTCTCTCTGCATCATCCATGACCAGAAGCATGGTTAACTTGGACCTCGCAAAATGGGGTTTGAGGCAACTCTTAATGGCTCCTGGGAGTCTTGAGATCCACCAGGTAGGTGACCTCACTCTTGCGCTCTTTTAACTCATAGGGACCAGAACAGTGATCTTGCAGGCCCCTGGGCTCCACAAGCTTCATAACCCACACTTTTTGGCGCGGCTCAAACTCGGGCAGAGTGGTGTTCTTGTCATACCACCGTTTCATGCCACTCTGGCTGGCTTCTAGATACTCCTGCACTTTCTTCCAGAAGCGCTTCATCTGGCTACGGAGGGCCAGCATGTAGCAGCCCACATCCCGGGTGCCTTCTTGGGAGCTTGCTTACAGTCCTGCTTAACCAGGCTGAGAGGTCCTCTCACAGGGTGCCTGTACAGAAGTTCAAAGGGGCTGAAGCCAACCTGCTTTTGCGATACCACCCTGTAGGCAAATAAAAGGCATGGCAGAAGGACGTCCCACTTCTGCCCCATGGGCTCTGACAGGCCCATTGTCATGCCTTTTAGGGTCCTGTTGAACCTCTCAACAAGCCCATTAGTTTAAGATTGTAAGGAAGGGTGAAGTTGTAGGTTACTCTGCACTCCTTCCATATGGATTTCATTTACCCTGACATGTAGTTGGTACCATGGTCTGACACCACCTCCTCAGGAATCCCACACAGGTAAAGATCCCCATCAGTGCCCTGGCCACTGTGGGCACAGTCACTGTTCTCAGAGGGATAGCCTCTGGGTACCGGGTGGCATGATCCACCAAGACCAGGATATACTTGTTGCTCATGGCTGTCTTGGGGTCCAGAGGCCCAACAATGTCAACGCCCATTAATATTATTATCATCTTTATTGTCTGATTAATAAAAATCATTACAATTAGACATTTTAAATCAAACACACGTTAATTCATACAAATAATTTACTCAAGAAATGCTATTTCAAAAACCATGGGAATTCCATAAAATTCAAACCAACATTGCTACAGATGTTATGATGTTTTGAGGGTAACATGCTGTACTGGCATTCTTTCAAAGGTGGTGCCAACGACAGTAAAAGGTTGCAGGGGGGCCTTGCACTCCCCTCATAACTTGTCACTGGCCTGGCCTTGCTGAGTATTTCTTGTGTACTTCTTTGGGTATGCATGAGATTCCAAACGAAAAGATTCTAGATCTGTTATCATGATTTCTTTGGGGAGTCAGGGTTGTCATGTTCTGAGGTTGCAAACACATTTGTTACCCTGTAAGGTTAGGGCCAGATTGTAGAAAGCATCTGTGGCCATCCTCATTGAGGCCAATAAAAGTGGGTGACAAGCCTGTCAAAGGTCTTGTTCTGCCTCAAATGGCATGCCAGGGGTACATAATGAGCCAGCTCCAGTAGAAAGGACCTTTAGCACTGGGGGACCACCAACACATGGGTTGCACCAGGCTCTGGAACCTTAGGCGATCTAATACAGGAGACCACTTTCCCAGTAAATGAGGTGATCACCAGAGCCTGAGTTTCCTTTCCTCCCTCCTCTCTTCTCACTCCATAGGGATCAGGCTCCTGGAAGACACACTGCTCCCTGTGCGAGTTCCATCCTGTGGGTGCAAAGTTATCCTCCTTAGATGAATATTGCCCCTAAGTACTGGCATCCAAGCTTTGCTCCACATCATTCTTTCCATCATCGTACTCTGTTGTAACTGGCAATAGGTAGGCCTCTGCCCATGTCCTTAAAGTCTTTTGGAGCTCTTCCTTTTTAGTGCTACTTTCGTTGGGCAGCCCGCTCTCCTGGTAAAACTCCTTGAACTAATCCACAGTGCAGCTCTCCAGGTTGACAAGCTCAAACTCCATCCTTGTAGGTGGGGCTGTCACGCAGTCAGGATAGGTCTAGCAGAAACAGCACCATTTACATGCTCACATTTCTTAAGTTGCCTTCTCTTTTACACACGATGACATACATTTGTGTGCGTGTTAATGCAGGATAACATTCTCTGAATCTGCATTTCGCACGTTTAAACTTCATAGGCACTCTATCATGATACCTTAAACATTCAATACAAGGGATAAAGTTCACTGTGCAAATGTCATATTTGTTATTTGTCTGGTTGGCGACAACGCTATCCAACTATAAACAACTATGGCCCAAACAGGGGTTGCGACATGGCCACATGGGATCTGTTGTTATAAATACACAGCCACTTTCTTGTTTAGACAGAGGAGCACTCAGCTGACACTGCGTGGTTACCACATGCTGGAATTCCATCTCAGCTGATTCCTGGATACCAACACAAGGGGTGTCCAGCTCTGCACCAAGACGGACAGCCTGAGGAAACGTACCCACAGGTAATGGGGAATTAGTCCACCCAGCAGGGATTTGGCAGATGACCCACACTAGGCAAGACTAGGTTAGGGAGTGCTTGTTAGGAGTACATATATACCCAGTACTTATATGCCTGCATGTATACACTGTCTTAGCACAATGGTGGAAATGTTTATTCTTTTCACTGTTCTTGTAATGCTAATAACAATAATCTGTTTCATTCTACTCATAATCACAGCGCACATATTTTATGCAAGAATCACAACGCTACAATAGATATTGTAAAGCCTTGCTGAGTGTTTCTTGTGTACTTCTTTGGGCATGCATGAGAGTCCAAACGAAAAGATTCTAGATCTGTTATCAGGATTTCTTTGGTGAGTCAGGGTTGTCATGTTCTGAGGTTGCAAACACATGTGTTACCCTGTAAGGTCAGGGTATCGAATGATGCACTGTGAGCTAGCAGGACTATTGGCCAAACAGGCACAAACAGTCAGGTTGGGTGGGAACTAATTTAAAAAACAAAAAGGCCAATCAGGGAGAATTTAAAACTCTAATTGGTCTTAGATATGGGATGGTAGTGTACACCAAATAACTGTACGGCACTGCACAAACACAAGTCCTATTCTCACCGCTGATCATCAATGTTAGAAACTGGGTTACTAGTTGACTGAGGTGTGAACCCTGGACAAGCAACAACCACAATCCTAGTCAGAGTGTGGCACAAGCAAACCCCAAATTAATTTGTGCTTAACCCCATTGCTGCTTGGCACAGAGCAGTTAGTCTTAACTTAGAGGCAACGTGTAAAGTATTTGTGCAACACTTCAAACAATAAAACAATGAAAACATCACACAAAGATCCCACTGCAGGTTAGAAAAATAGAGTTTAATGTAATCAATAAAACAAGATCAAAACAACAAAAATCCAATCAGTAGAACCGGAGTTATGAATTTTCAAAGAATAAATTGTATAATAGCTCCTAAAAGCACAAAGCGCCAACCGTGGTTATCTGGTCGTGCTGGACCGGGTCAAAGTCAAAAGTTCAGGCTGACCATTTTGGAGCGATGGTCGGATACAGTCCCAGATTAGTACCGCTGAAGGTTTACCTTGTCAAGTTTTGTGCCAAGAGTCCCTTTCACATTGGAGAGGGTCGCGGGGAGCAAAGAGAGCATCGCAGGTGGTTTTCAGCGTGGTGTGAAGAGGAGGCCAGGCACCACGAACAAGCGGGTTGGTGCTTTGCATTGGTGGTCCTCCTCAGGTGATCGATGCTTGCTGTGTGAAGAGACAGGCTAATGGCGGCTTGCGCTGAACTTCGGTGTGAGCAGCGTGGTCTTGGTGCGAACGGGCACGTTTGCTGTCACGTAGAGCCCAAAAGCTTGATTTTAAGAGTGCTGAGCTCAGGACCTGAAGGGCACCACTTGGGGTCAGAACCTCACTACAGATGTGCCCAGGAGCTGGTTGGGGAGCCTTTATGTCCCTGAGGCTCAGATCAAGAGACCAGCAGACTAGTCCTTTACTAGGGACTTTCAAGTAAAGTAAATATGTCAATTGGGTATAAGCCAATTCCACCATGGTTAGAGCAGAGAGCACAAGCACTTTAGGAATGGTTAGCAGTGGTAAAGTGTGCAGATTCATAAGGCCAGCAAAAACAAAGTCAGCAAAAACAGGAGGTCTGAAGGCAAAATGGTAGGGGAAAACTAAGCCAAGAATGCCAGGTCTACCATTCTCTATATATATTCACTGAAAAAAAACACAGTTAAAACACTAAGTTACAGTTCTGGCTGAAATTCACCTGTGCAAACCATAATTATCACCTTGCCTTGCAAATGACAGGTCATCATACACAATATCATTGATGACATCATAAGTGACGACTTTGATTACATTACTTATAATATTCCCATTGACATGACTGTTTGGACCATAACTTGTGCCACGCGCTTGTGCTGCCTGTACACACACTCTGACTCCTCTCAAAGCCAACAAAGCCACAGGACACAGATCATAAGCAAGCTTGTACATTGACGAGATCAGGCTCACCAAATGTCACTGCACACAGCTTGAATGCAGGTGGGGACAAAGTCAGGATAACACCAACAATAGCACCTACAAATTTCCCCTCAGACACTACCATCAGCAAATTAGAGCCAACAACTGCTCTGCACTCACCAACCTCATCAAAAGCAGTACCGACAGGGCCAAGAAATTCTTTGTCATAGTAAAAGACTTCAGCTCATAACCCTGCTAGGACATCTGTAACCAACTGTCCCTAACCATCAGCAACAAAATCACCAGCATCTATGACAACTTCGAGCCCCAACCAGCCCCTTCCACCCTCACAGCCCTATTGGCCATCTGAACCACACCCAGAGGACCACCCTGACCACCTGGTCCATCACCATTACTCAAGACACTGCACAAAACCATGTAGTCCATACACTCCAGTTCACCCTTGGCCCCCTGGCATCACCACGTCTTCATCAAAGGGGGCCCCTAGTTTTACCACATATTGATCACAGGACTGGACCCCATCAGTGCAGCCCTTTCCCCGATTCTGAATAACTCAGCCATCCCATCCACCTACCTGGATATCACTCAATCCAGATTCAGGCTCAAACACAGCCATTCCATCATGGACGAGATGAAGGTGATCATGGACAGAGGAGACAAAGCAGTTCTCATCCAAATGGACCTTTCTGCAGCCTTCATCATCTTCCACCTCATCCTTATCCAACGACTACATTAAGCTGGCATCCAAGGACCTGCACTTTGCTGGATTTGCTCCTTCCTACCAGGCTGCACCCATTCGGTCAGTCAGGCCCTTTCACCTCTGAATTGTCAACCTCATCTGTGAAGTTCCACAAGAATACTTACTCTGCTCCATGCTGTACAGAGCCTACATGACCCCACACACCAGCATCATCCACACAAATGGAATCAACATCATATCCTATGCTGACAATACCCAGTTCATACTCTCCCTCTCTGACAAGACGGCAAACACTTGGACCAATTTCTTCGCCTGCATGACTGAAGTCGCCAGATGGATGAAACAAACTGCCTCAAGCTCGACACAGACAAGACAGAATAGTAATGTTTTGCTAAGACACCTCACTCTAGGACCCACTTGGTGACCTGCCAAACTCGGACTCGCACCCCTTCTGGCAACCCATGCAAAGAACCTCAGAATAATACTCGACAACCAGCTCACCATGCCTGGCCAAGTGACCGCAGACTCAATCTCCTGCTTCCACGCTCTCAAGATGCTCAAATAGATCCTCAAATGGCTCCCCACTAACACTTGCAGAATACTAATTTAAGCCATTGTCACCAGAAAGCTGGACTATGGCAATGCACTCTAAGCTGCAATCAGTGCTCAACTGACCATATGACTCCAAACCATACAAAACTCAGCGGCCAGACTCACCTCAACCTTCCACTCCATACTCACATCATCCTGCACCCCAAAGAGCTCCACTGGCTCCAATCCACAAAAGTGTACTCTTCAAACTCCTCAAAAACACATACAAAGCCTTACACAACATTGGCCCCATGTACCTCAACAACCGCATAAACTTTCACAAACCTACCAGACACTACACTTAGCCAGACTCCTACTTGCAGTCCCCTACTCCTCCACCCCCACATATGCAGAATCATATCTGGTGGTTGTGCCTTCTACCTTGCTCCTAAAGCCCAAAACCTGCTTCCCCTGTGCATCATAGCTGCCTCCTCATTTCTTGAATTCCACAAGGAACTGAAGACTTGGCTCTTCACCTAGCTCCGGCCCTGGCTCAACACTTACAGCTCATACTTCAGCACCAGAATATCCTCCTGGGTGAGTTGTGGGCTATACAAATACACATAATCTAACACAACATAATAAGGGAACAAAAAGTAGAGGGAAAGAAAAACAAGCGGGAAATGGCAGCCTGCTGTTTTTTTTACCTCATTTCAAACTGTTTCACAATCCAGGACTGATGTCTTGATTAATCACCAGTGTCTATTGTCTGCTGAGACTTCCTTCTATTGTTTTAGAACTGAACGTACCATATTCTGCTCTCAGATCTGGATCCCACCAGCTCCACACATCCATCCCCACCTCTTGCGAAGAGCCCATGCTAGAAAGCATGCAGGGGGTACATGGACGTGCCATGTACCCTGCAGCCAACAAGCCACTGCCCCATCAGCAAAGAGTGTTATGGTGTGGGAAAATCCTCTCATAGGGGCTTCCTACCATTTATGGAGCCTTGAGCAGATGAGTCTAAGTTGGGGAGGGAGGCAGAGTTTCATGATTATTGTTTGGCCTCTTCTTTATAAATTTTGTGCACTTGTTGTGATGGAATCTTTTTTTTTAAAAGGGCCCCATCTGTGCCTGAGAGGGTTCGTGGGCTATTGACAGTATGTGCTCAGCAGTTTCTGCCAACCAGTCCCAAACTGACTCCAGAGTTTCAAAGAACTGAGATTTACCATTGAGAATTACCTTCAAGTTTGTGGGATACAGGAGCATATAGTGAGATTCATGGCACATAACATTTGTTTTACCCCTAAAAGGGCTTTCTCAGTTGCTGCACGTTTGTTATAATCTATGAAGAGGAAAATACATGAGGATTTGTACATCGGTGTGACTTTGGTTCAAGCTGCAGTTAGTATATTTTCTGTATCACTGCAGTATGGCATTTGTGTAATAAGGGGCTTTGATGGAGAACCTAGGGGTGATTTCTGGGTAAACGCACAATGTGCTCTCTCAATCATGAAGCATGAGGATGTGGTTGTGGTTGTGGCATGGGTCCAGGAGCGTAGACAACCATTGAGGAATTGATCAGGACCCGGACCTTCGATTCCATCTGGAAATCCTACTAGATGAGCTTGGTCTTTGGCATCCCATTTTTTGGGCTTTGGCATCCTATTGTAAGCTGGAGTATCTAGACCGCATATCCCAACTCGAATATTTTCCCCTTTGCCTCCATGGCCCTACCAACAACATTTCTCGAATATTTGGACAAAAGGATCCAACTCCCCCTATTTGGGTCTTAGTGATCTGTTGAGTGTGCTTGATTGCATGTATGATCACTGCTGTTTCTGGGGCTCAGTGGCTCAATATCATGAAGGATCACAGCTGTGTCCAGGGCTTTGAGTGCAGTTTCACTCGAGGCTGGTACAGTGTCAAGAGATTGCACTGGGAGGTCTGGGGGGGTTTGCATATTTCTCACTCATGACCTATGAAGGGTGGTTGTGCAGGTTTATCCTTCACCATCATCAGTGAAAAGTGTAGGCCAGGGGAATTTCAGCATGTTCTAAGTCAAGATCTCCTGCAAGACATGTTTGTAAGACTCTATTTCATTCGGGAAGGCAGTGCTGGGTAAGGGCCATGGGAGTAAGAGGAGTCTACAACCACAGCCATTCCAGGCCCGCTTCAGCCAGCTCTTCACCCAGAGGACCTGTGACCTTGAGCAATGTTCATTTATTGTGAGAAATTAGAGTGTTGGTTGGGGGCACTAGAATAGATGGAAACAGGATGGGCGCACTACGGTGAAGTTCCTTGCCCTAGGCACAAAAGTCTGACTGCAGCAGAACTTTCTCATTGACATTTGTGCTTTCGAGCCAACTATAAAGGACTCTCTCTGTCAGAGGATCCCCTCATCTGAAGTTGGGGTCACTGTGTGCCCCTGCAAGGTCATGTGGCAGGTTGGAGCGACCGCAGCCTAGTTGAGCTTGGTCGTGCGCCACTCGTGGTTGGGTCCACGCTGCCTGCACGCTGATGGACCACGGGGCCAGCAGGCTCATGAAGGTGGGGGCACGGTAGGTGGTTGTCTGCGGGAGTGATGGGCGGCCAGGAGACCTGACGCGCACTGCTTCCACTGCCCCAGCTCACTTGTGGACCCGTACAGAGCTCCCAGAAGCCATCACGTTGCGGGTGCTCAGGGCCGTGAAGGATCGGGTTGGGTGTGTGACACACACTGGGTCTGACAGTGGAGGGTGTGGCGGCCCCGAAGAGAAGGGAGCCTGGCCATGATCGCCTGACACCTGTTTTGGCTGTGGGGTTGGGCGACCGCTTTGGTGAGCGTAGGGCGGACCTGGAGGGGTGTGCTCACCCTGTTGGACACACTACACCCAGATAATCCTATTTGGAGAGCCAGCTTGCTTGGTGAGAGGAGAGTTCGGCCTGCTTGATGTGTATTCGTTGATTCCTGCAGGTACTCGGGGTGACGCAGTTTTTCAGGGGACGGGGCCCTGCACCCTCTTAGCCCTGTGTTTATGGCCTGCTCGTGCTGCCTTGTGTAGTTTTCCTGCCGGGAGGGCAGGTCCACAGCTTCACGGCCTTAGCCAGGTGGGATTTCAGCAAGTGAATTAATGCTGGTGGGGACTCTACAACATCACATGCTGGTCTCCCCCCCATTTCTTTATTGATTCCCCATAACCCTCTGACGACTCCTGATTCTTCTGCTGGGTGCATCCGGCCCAGCTGGGAATGCCTGCAATCCAGGTTGAGGGATTGCTTCTCCACCTGTCTAGTGCTCTTGACTGTATGGTTGCTCTACGCTGACAACCTTCCATGCTTGCTGCACAGGGTGGCTTTGGAACTCTGACTACTGTGCCAGCCCTCTGTATACCATATTGCCACTGAGGGTGGTGGTGCCTCCTCTTGGAAAGCTTTACTCTGCTATGCCCTCCCTGATGTATAGCCTACAGCGAGGGTAGAATGAGCAGGGTAGAACATAAGCAGACCAAGGTGAATTTCAGTGCAAAGAAAGTGGCCCGAGCCATGTCCGTCGACAGGATGGAGGTGCCCGCTAGGCGTACCACTTCAAATAGGCCCTTCTTCTCCAGATGCAGCAAAGCCTGACCTCTATCGATAATAAACTTGAAGACCTGGCACAGCGTGTTGACACTATGACAGTGGCTTTTTCCAAACAGAAGATACGTATCACCAGCGCAGAATAGCGGATTTCGGAGGTGGAGGGCTCCACGAATACTGCTACTGATAAACCTGTAGGCACGCAAGTTCTAGTGGTCATACAAGCCAAGAATGAAGATTTGGAGGCCCGGTCCCACCAGAATGACGTACGAATTGTGGGTCTCCCAGAATCCACAAACACCAAGGTTATGGTGGACTTTGTGGAAACGCTCTTTAAAAATTATTTTGGTGCCGAATACTTCTCTCCCCTTTCGCTGTAGAACAGGCTCATTGGGCGCTGGTGCTTAGACCTCCACCGGGGGTTCTGCCCTGCCCTATCATCATCCACATTTTAAATTATCAAGACCGTGATGTGGTTCTGCGTTTAGCTCATGAGCGGCACCCCTTCACACATGAAGGATCCACATTCTCCATTTACCCTGACTTTACGCAAAAAGTTCAGAAGGCCAATGAGGGTCTGCATCCTCCTCAAGCAGAGACTGCACCAAGACTGTATTCCATATGCCATGCTCTACCCGGTGCACCCCGAAATCACTACGAATAACAAATCATATATATTTGTGGACCCACAAGCTGCGACAAGACTCCTGGGGAAAACCAAGCAAACTGGGGCTTCTCTTACCGGGAGCCTGCATACATCGCACCCAACTTACCTAAGTGACATTGAATGATGCATTCTGTACTGTTTCTTGCTCACTGTATGCCTTTGATTTATTGCCTCTTTAGCTCCTCAGGTCCACCACTGTAGAGTAGAGTACACCATTAGGTGATATAATATGTAGGGTATACTGCTACTTGCACGTCTTGGTTTATACCACCTGCGATACAAGTCTTCCTTCAATTACACGTTCGCGTGCATTATACACCATCCCTAGCATAGGGATGTTTTGTATGATTCTGTCATCTGGCTTTGGTTATCATGCTGTTTGTAGTGGCTCTTGATTTTGCTTATGTTGACCTGACAGGTTCTACTTGTTTATTAAATAGACTGTACCTGGCAAGTTTATCCTCTCTAAGCGATTTAGATGTCCATGGAACTGCCTGGGGGGTGTCTCTTCTTCTAGGAGGAGAATTTCTCTGCCTGCACTTTGGCAGCTCTCACTGGGAGTCCCCTATTGTTTAACGCTTCATGGAAGTTATTATATGTTGACTTAACAATGTCTGATTTATTATTGCTCTTTGGGAGGGTGTTTTTTCCCTGTTATTAGAGAATTGGGGTCACTGGTGTGGGAAGGGGGAAGGGTGAGGTTGTTAACTGCTTTTGCCACCACCACCATGTTTTATTTTTTATTTATTTATTTATATAGCGCGACATTCATCCCATAGGGATATCACAACGCTGAGGTAGCGGAATAGTGGTGCGTGGGGCCGGTGTTGATTTCGAATATGGCATCAGTCTTTAGGGAATAGGTGTGTTTTGAATTTCTTCCTGAAAGTGGTGTACTCTTTGATCAGCCTAAGTTCTACTGGAAGCCCGTTCCAGTGCAGTGCCGCCAGATATGAAAAGGTGCGTCCCCCTGCCCTGGTCTTTTTAATCCTTTTACTTTCAGCTAGCGCTTGCTGATGTGACCTTAGGCATCTGGGAGGGACGTAGAATCTGATTTTATTCTGAAGAATCTTAGGGCCAGTGTGATGGAGTGCCCTGTGAGCATGCCCTAAGAGTTTAAATCGTGCTCTTTGACGCATGGGCAACCAGTGAAGTTGTCTCAGGCAGTCAGTAGCTGAGCTGTATTTGCCCTTGTTGCACACCAGTTTGGCCGCAGCGTTTTGTACTGCTTGCAAGTGTTTAAAGAGGTAGTCTGGCATGCCCACGAAGAGAGCATTTCCATAGTCCAGCCTGCTAACAAGCAGGGCCTGTGTGACTGCCCTCCTGCTTTCCAGGGGGATCCAGGGAAAGAGCCTTTTTAAAAGCTTCAATGTGGCAAAGCTCTTTCCACATAGTATCCGCACATGGTCCTGCATAGACAGTTTGTTGTCAATGAGAACACCCAAGTTTTTTGCACACTGCTTGGGCGCTGGGGCGTCTCCAAGTGAGTGGGGCCACCATGATGCGTCCCAGATGTGATTGGCTCGACCGAGGAGCAGGATTTCGGTTTTGTCTGCGTTGAGCTTTAAACAGTGGTCCGACATCCAGCTTGCCATTTCGGTGAGACAGTTATTGAGTTTAGTCCTGGTGTCCTCGTGCCCATCTCCAATGGCCATTGTTAGTTGCGTGTCATCCGCATATGAGCAAACTTGGTACGAAGCCCCACTTCGTACCAATTTTTGCCAGTGTTGAAACATAGGCATTAAATAGAGTGGGGCAGAGGGATGCTCCCTGCGGAACGCCACAGCTTAATATTTTTGGACTTGACGAGAAGGCACCCACTTGCACGGTTTGAGTTCTGCTGCTCAAGAACGAGCTGAGCCATTGTAGGGCTTTTGCGTGTATCCCTTTTCCGTGCAGATTTTCTAGCAGCAACTGGTGGGAGACAGTGTTGAACGCCGTCGACAGGTCCAATAGGATCAGGGCCACTGCCTTACCCTGGTCTAGTAATGCTCTTACGTTATCCTAGACTGCCAGGAGGGTTGCTTCTGTACTGTTAGTGGCCCTGAAGCCCGTTTGGGAGGGATCCAGCAGGTCATTGTCTTCTAGATAATTAGACAACTGTCTGTTGACCAACTTCTCCATTACCTTGGAGAGGTACGGGAGTTAGGAAATTGGCCTATAGTTGACTGGATTGGTCACATCAGAGCCCGCCTTCTTCAGTAAGGGGGTCACCATGGCCTGTTTCCAAATCTCCGGGAAGACTGCCGTTTCTAGAGATTTGTTAAATAGCTGAGTGATAAATGGGCTAAGGGTGGGTATAATCTGCCTGAAGATAAAATGTGGACAGGAATCAAGGGGGGATCCCGATTTAACTTCCCCCATAGCCTTGGCGACTTCCTCTTCATTGAACGGGGCGAAGCTTCCCAGCTGGGCGTGGGCGTCGGGATGGGGGTCCGTACTTTCCCAGTTGGTGGGGTCTGCTGGGGCATTGTTATTGAATGACGAGTAGATTGTACTTATTTTATCCGTGAAGAAGTTACTAATCGTTTCACAGCATTCAGCTGATGGATGCAGGGTTTGGGACATGCAGGTCGGTTTGCATAATTCTCGTACACTTTTAAATAGCTCCTTTACGGAGTTGCTATTGTCGTTTATTCTTTGCGCAAAATAAGTCTTTTTGGCTTTCTTGATAGCATAATTATAGTTCCTGAGGTCGGTTTTGTATGATAACTTGTCAGTGTCTGATCTGGACATTCTCCAATTATGTTCCAACATTTTGCATTTCTTTTTCAGTGCCCTAAGTTCTGATGTGTACCACTTTTCAGATATAATTATTTTTGTGGAATTAGATTTAAGTTTGGGAGCACATAGATCCAATGTGTTGGTGATTTCTGTTTCGAGATTTACTGCACCCCTGTCAGTGGGAAGGATTCCTAAGGCCTCAAGATTGTTGGTGGAGAAATGGAGCTGGAATGAGTCAGGGTGACTAGTTTCCAAGCTCTGTATGCTCCGTGCGTGAGTATGGGAGCTCTAGTTGGTATCGCAGGTTGGGTAAATGAGAAGATGATTAATGAGTGACCAGTCCAGGTGACGGGTTTAATCTCCTCAACCATAGTGGACTCAATATTGGTAAATAATAAGTCCAATGTGTGACCTGCATTGTGTGTGGGTCCTTTGATCCAGTGTTTGAGTTGGAGGATCTGCATATCGTTATCCAGGTGTGTAGCCACCGTGTTGTTGGAATTTCCGAAGTGCACATTAAAGTCTCCGACCACCATAAAATGTTTGTATTTTAGGCAGGCGGGAAATAGCTGAGTGAGTAGCTTGGCGCTGAAATCTGCTTGGTAACCAGGGGGATTGTAAATCACGGCTCCACCCAGTAAAATGTGGTTTCCTTTAGATACTTGAAATGGAAGTAGTTCGTGCTCTCCTAGCTGGGCTACTGTGATAGGGAGACAGTTAAGGCCGTCTTTGAAAAGGGTGGCGAGCCCCCCTCCCTTCCGCCCTTGCCTGTCTTGTCTTAATATTTTATATTCAGGGGGTAGGGCGTTTGCAATATCGGGGCGGTTATTACCATCCAACCAGGTTTCTGTGATAAAAACCAAGGGGTCCATTACGATGGCGGGTGGACAAAGTCCGCCCGCCATCGCAATGGAAAAAGGGACCGCCCGCCATATGTGCAGCGGTCCCGCAATACAAATTACGATGCTCCCGCCACACTGGCGGGCGCATCCCGCATTGTTCACATTGCGGTGGGCGGTGTTGTCAGCAGCACCCGCCGCAATGTGAAAAAGGCATGTTGTGCATCTGCATGCACAACGTGACAGGCACCGCGCGGTGCCTGCCACCTTGTGTATGCAAATGCAGGGGGGTACCATAGGTACCCCCCATGTGCACCCCCCAGCCCCCAAAACCCTGGGGGCCCGCAACGGTCCCCCAGAAGCAAAGACCGCATACCTTTCCGCCACCATCCTAATATGGATGGCGGTGTCTTGCAGACACCGCCACCATGTTAGAGCCCTTTTCCGCCCGGTCCCCTGTCAGACTGGCGGAAAACCGGCGGACGGTCTTTTCGTCCGCTGGGGTCCCCCACACCATCGTAATATGGCGGGGGGGAAATTGAATGCGGGCGGTGATAAATATCGGGCAGATCGCCACCGCCCGCTATTATAATGACCCCCTAGGTCGGGATTTACCTCCTTGATAGTGTCCCAGATCTCGAATGAGTGCTTAGGTACCGATCTGGCATTGAAATATATGCATTTGAGTTTCGCCTGGTCACCCATTTCTTTGTGCGGCCGCTCGACCCGTACTAAGCTGCACCATTTGCAGGTTATGCAGGAGAATGGCCCTTCCATATATTCTGGGGACGCTTTTATGCACGCTGTGTGCGTGACAGGGGGATGTCTGGTTAATGCCATAAGTGCGTCTCTTGAGTAATTTAGAGGGCTCTTGGGGTCTTTATTAGGAGGAGCAGGGGTCCTGGCCCCTGGTCCCGGACGGTCGCGGACGGGCGCAGACAGGCTTGCCTTAGGCGCGCCAGCGGCGCGCCTGCTGCGCGCGTCTGCTGGGCGCACGCATGGACATCGGTCTAAGTAGGAGGGCAAGCGGAAGAACTACTCCGCCCCCTCCCCGACCGGAAGTGCCCTGCGAGTGGTTTGGAAGCTGGTTACCACGCCCTCCACTCAACCAACGATCAGCTGCGGGGACCGAGGCGGGAAGCAAGAACCAAACGTTGTGCAAATGTGCAAGTAAGCAATGTAGAACTTTAAAAGTTAGTATTAAAAAATGCACGCTAAATGATTAAAACAGAGTGCTTTCATTAAAAATATCACCGTAGCCAAAGAAGCAGCAGTCAGTGAAGTCAGGCAGCAGCCCACTCACCACAATCCTCTGTCACGCACGCAGGCACATCGGTCTAAGTAGGATGGCAAGCGGAAGAACTATTCCGCCCCCTCCCCGACCGGAAGTGCCCTGCGAGTGGTTTGGAAGCTGGTTACCACGCCCTCCACTCAAACAGCGATCAGCTGCGGGGACCGAGGCGGGAAGCAGGAACCAAACGTTGTGCAAATGTGCAAGTAGGCAATGTAGAACTTTAAAAGTTAGTTTTAAAATATGCGCGCTAAATGATTAAAACAGAGTGCTTTCATTAAAAATATCGCTGTAGCCAAAGAAGCAGCAGTCAGTGAAGTCAGGCAGCAGTCAGGCAGCAGCCCACTCACCACAATCCTCTTTGTGCTGGTAGGACAGGGGTGGCGGGCATGAGAGGTTGCCAGGCTAAAGGCAGCACTTGTACAAACAGACAACTGCTTGATTCATGACTCTCACTGTCAACTTCCAAACTAAGGTGATGTTTCTCTCATAGTATATAAACAATCTGTAAAAAAAAAAACAATTTTGTGACTTTCATGTGTGCTGCATGAAGCATCACACATAAAAGTGACAAAATGGCATTTTAGGATTGTTTATGTGCAGGAAGGGACACCTTTCTACACATAAACAATCCTCCCCTGCATGCAGACACCCTTGCACTATGGTGCAAGGGTGCCTGCATTGGCGCTACACTACTAAGTGTAGTGCCAGCGCAGGGGGAAACACAAGGCTCCTCCATATCCTTGTAAATATGGTGCAGCCTTGTTTTTCTGAAGTGGCGGAGTGAGGCGTTAAGCCATGACGGCTAACGCCTCACTCCACTACTTCCTCGTACATATGCCCCTGAATGTCAAGCCCTCACAACTCTGCTCACTGCGAACTCCAATTGACATATATGGTCACACGTCTCTATAATGCGATTCAGGCTCCGGCCCCCCCTACCAACACCGGAAACACATGGAAAGACGACTTGGGCGGCACCATTACATCTGAGGAATGGTCCTATTGTTATGCACAGATTGGTGCCATAACCCCTAATGACAGACTGCGGTCAGTACATTTTAAGTTTCTGCACCTGTTATGTATCATACAGTGACCCCGATATAGGCTCAGATAGTAACCGAACCTTTCACCTATATTTCCTCTGCCATTACACTACATAACGGTTCTTGGTACTGACCTTTTACCTAGTTATGGTTCTGCTTAAATGACGTGGGGTTTTCTCTGAAAACGAGCCTCATTTATTATGCATGAGGATTCTTGGAATCTAAGCAGGACTACCATCTCCTGCATAATAACTATGTATAAGGGTCATTCCTTCCGTCATCCTAGTCCGACATGACACAGCAAAGTAGATCCCCTGAGGGTACCACTTTGGGTATATTAACACCATATCTTCGCAGAGGTGGGAGAGGAGAACAAGCATTGGCATAGCCAATAGGTCTCGCCTTTGGTAGTTTCTAAGGGGCCCATTACGATACCCGGCGTAAATAAATCCGCCAGGCATGGAAGCGGCAAAAATCCGCCCGCACACACCGCCTGAACACCGACCACGCCATTATGAGTACACAAACCGAAAACCGCCATCGGCGGAAAAATCACACAAAATACCGCCCGCCATCGTCCGAGTCGGAGTCAAACCGCCCGCCACGGACGGAAACACGCACGACAACACAAAACCGCCCGCCCACACGGCCGACACACCGCACGTGAAATTACGATCGCACCGCCATGAGCGCGGAAAAACAACAAATATAC
The DNA here is from genome assembly GCA_963921515.1 of Calotriton arnoldi. Taxonomy (NCBI): domain Eukaryota; kingdom Metazoa; phylum Chordata; class Amphibia; order Caudata; family Salamandridae; genus Calotriton; species Calotriton arnoldi. Next base: position 557,163 of record CAWUFW010012199.1, read on the forward strand.
CGCCCGCCAGCGCAAACAACGCCGATGAGAATCGACACGGCAGAAGCCATGGCGCCAACGTACCTGCACAGAAACCATCCGCACACAAAACCAATAGCACACAACATGGCCAACAAGTCCACACAGCAAGGCACACACAAATACACAAGCACAGTACACATCCCGAAAACACCCCCGGACAAACAAAAAATACAAAGGCCAGAACCCCAGACACAACACACCTGAAAACAACAGACCATGAGGACACACCCACATAGGTGAGTACAAAAGCAGCACTCCCACAGACCACAACCCCTTGCTACATTGCAAACCAGAGAGGAGAGGAGAGGACACAGTGACACAGCAAGGACAGCAGCACACCACAGAAACGCACACATCACAACCACCACCACCACCACCAAACACCGGCACCACAAACCCCCTGCACATTACACAACACACACCGCACCAGCACCACAAACACCATGGCACCACAAAGGATGCCCAAGTTCACGCCCATGGAGCTGACGGTCATGGTCGACGAGATCATCAAGGTGTACCCACAAATCTATGGGAACATGGTCCAGCACACACCACTAGCCACCAGAAACAGAATGTGGAACCGGATCGTAGACCAGGTCAATGCAGTCGGGACCCTGCCCAGAAACAGAGTCGAGATA